>PVKH010006814.1:0-20688 GCA_004027955.1 Chaetophractus vellerosus | reverse complement strand
TGTAATAAAATAAAATAAATCTTTAAAAAAAAATTTAAAAAAATAAATAAAAATTCAAATTGGAAAAGAAGAAGTAAAACTTTCCTTATTTGCAGATGACACAATCTTATATACAGAAAATGCTTTAAAAAATCATATCAAATCTCCTGGAGCTAATAAATGAATTCAGCAAAGTGTTGCAGTACCAGATCAACACCTCAAAATCAGTAGTGTTTATGTATACAAGCAATGAACCAATGGAAAAAGAATTCAAGAAAAAATATTTCATTCACAAGTACAAATTAAAGAATCAAATATCTAGGAATAAATCTAATAAAGGACATAAAGGACTTGTTTATAGAAAACTACAAAACATTGCTAAAAGAAATCAAAGAAGTCCTAAATAAATGGGATGACATTCCCTGTTCATGGATTCAAAGACTAACTACCTTAATATAGCAATACTACACAAAGCAATTTATAGATGCAATGTACTCACAGTCAAAATTCTAATAACAATATTTGCAGAAATGGAAAAGCCTACCATCAAATTTATATGGAAGGTTAAGGGGCCCTGAATAAATAAATATATCTTGAAATGAAGATATCTTGAAAAGGAAGAATGTAGTTGGAGGACCCATACTTCCCAATCTCAAAAGTTATTACAAAGTCACAGTAATCAAACAGCATGTTACCGGCACTAAGACAGACATATTGATCAATGGAATTGAATTGAGAGCTCAGAAATCAACTCTCACAACTAATTTTTGATAAGGGGCAAAGATCACTCAAATGGGAAAGAAAAGTCTCTTCAACATATGATGCAAGGAAAACTTGACCTCCATAATCAAAAGAAAAAAATAAAAATAAGGAGGACCACTCCCTAACAAAAATCACCTCAAAATGGATAAAAAACCTAAATAAAAGAGCCAGAATTATCAAATCTCCAGAAAAAAACATAGGGAAGCATCTTCAGGACTTCATGTTAGGCAATGTTTTTTTTTATGTCCACTTTATGTCCAAAGCACAAGCAACAAAAGAAAATATAGATATATGGGACCTTATCAAAATTAAAAACTTTTGCGTCTCAAAGAATTGAATCATTAAAGTAAAACAAAAACCTACATAATGAAAGAAAATATTTGGAAACCACATACTTAATAAAGGTTTATTATCCAGAATATATAAGTAAATCCTACAACTTAACAAAAAAAGAAAAACAACCTAATTGAAAAAAGGGCAAAAGATTTGATTAGACATCTCTTGGAAGAAGATAAACAAATGGCCTAAAGCACATAAAAAGATACTCGATACCATTAGTTATCAAGGAATGCAAATTAAAACCACAATAACATACCATTTCACATTCATCAGAATGTCTGCTATTAAAAAAAATAATAAGTTTTGGAGAGGATGTGGAGAAATAAGAACACTCATTCATTACTGGTGCCAATGTAAAATATGGTAGGCACTGTGGAAGACCATTTTAGAACCTCCTCAGAAAGCTAAGTATAGAACTACCATATGACCTGGCAATCCCACTATTAGGTATATATACAAAAGAATTTATATCAGGCACTTGGGCAGATATTTGCACACCAATGCTATTAGTGCCATTACTCATAATTTCCAAAAAATGGAAGCAACCCAAGTGTCCATCAACTGAGGAATGGAAAAGTAAAGTGTGATGTATGCATGCAGTGGAGTATTATTCAGCCATAAAAAGGAATGAAGTGCTAATACATGAGACAAGTTGGATTAGCCTTGAAGACATCATGTTGGATGAACTAAGCCAGACACAAAATGACAAATATTGTATGATATCACTGGTTTGAAATAATTAGAATAAGCAAATTCATAGAATCAAAATCTAGAATATAGGCTACCAGGGGATGGGGTGGCTATAGGGAATCGGAAATGAAGACTTGTAAAGTACAAGGTTCCTATATAAAATGATGGATATGTTTTGGTAATGGTTGGTGATGATGGTAGCACAACATTGTAAATGTAATTAACAGCATTTAAATATAGACCTGAATGTGATTAAAAGGGGAAATGCTAGATTGTATAAGTAAGTAAAAAAAATTTTTTTTAATTGATGGAACTATACTACACAAACATTGGACCCTAAAAATGGATGATGTGGGGGAGGGGCAAGATGGCAGCAAAGAAAGTAGCTCCAAGAGTCACCTGGTAATCACCCAATGTTTATGGGGCCAAGGAAACCAGAAGAGCATCCTACAACACCTTTGAAAGAGTGGAAGGAGGAGACTGCCCATCTGCAGTGAAGATTCATGAGTAGAGCACTCCATGCTGTGGAAGCTGGTGCCCATCCTCCATTGGCAGCAGAGGCTGCTTCAGAAGCTACTTTGTGGGTGGAGGTGGAAAGCTCCATTTCCCAAAAACAGGAGAGGAAGAAGTGGTCAGGCAATGACATCAGCTGCTGATTAATAAATTCACCTGGCTAAAGTTATAATCCTAAGAACAGCTAAAGTTTGAACCTGTCCAAGTCAGAAAGAAGCTGGTGGCCATAATTCTAACTCTACCCCCGGCATGAGGGGAAGGAAAGCTGATTGAAAATCACAGTGGCAGTAGGGACTGGCTTCTTTCCACTCAGATCAGATTGCAGCTCTAGCCTAGGCTCTAGCTTTACCTCCAGCAGGGAGGAAGCTGGGAGGATCTATACCAGCCTCTCTAAGCAAGTGTCAGTACATCCTGGGACTCCAACCCTCCCCCCTAATAGGATAGGAGGGGAGCTATGTTTCCTAGGACCCTCTGGGCAACTGAAGGTGATTTTGGCCTGCAGGGACTGGTTTGTTGAGCACCTTCAACTCCTTCACCCCCCATAGGATAGGTAGGGGCCGGTGTTTCTTTAGGCTTTCTGGGCAACTTTAGGTACTCTCAGCCTGCAAGGACTGGGCTGTTGGGTGTCTGAAGCCCCACCCCCCCACACACACACAATAGGATAAAAGGGGAGTTGTGTTTCAAAAACATCTCTGGGCAAATGCAGGTGCTTTCAGCCCATATAGATTAGATTTTTGGGTACTCCAGAGGGTCCATCCCCTCTCCTGGCAGGGAGGAGAGGGGCTGGTGCTACATCAGTCTACCTGGGCAACCACAGTTAATTTTGGCCCAAATGGCTTAGTTTGCTGCCCAAACCTACTGTGCCATCTCCACACCAGGCAGGTTAGGAAGGGGCATGAAGCTACAACAGTCTTTACAGGTAACTACAGACTGTTATGGCCTGCACAGCTTGGATTACTACACTCAGCTGTAGCCCTGTTCCTACTCTTGGCAGAGGAGAAAGGTGGGAGCAACTTTTTCAGTTCCTGGGGCAATGTGGTCAGCTTCAGCGTCCACAGCTTATAGTACCAACTACATCCTCAGCTGCTACTACACAATCAGCAAGTGAGAAATGGCAAGACAGCCCTAAACTAAAGAGATAAACTGCACCCAGAATAAATACATCTAGCAAGCCAGATGCCAAGACACCAACAAAAAATTACAATCCATACCAAGAAACAGGAAGAAATGGCCTAGTCAAAGGAACAAGATAAGCCTCCAGATCACATATGGAGTTGAGATAACTAATCATAGATGGTCAAACAAATCTCTTTAATAAATTCAATAAGATGGCCAAAGAGATTAAGGATATTAAGAAGGTATTGGGTGAACACAAAGAAGAATTTGAAAACATACATAAAAAACCAGCAGATCTTATGGGAATGAATGGCACAATAAATGAAATAAAAATATACTGGAGTATTATAACAGAAGATCTGAGGAAGCAGGAGAAAGGATCAGTGAGCTTGAAGACATGGCCTGTGAAAGTGAACATATGAAAGAATAGAAAAGAAAAGAAAAAATTGAACAGGGCCTCAGGGAACTAAATGATGGCAGGAGACATGCAAACATATTTGTCATGGATGTCCCAGAAGGAGAAGAGAAGGGGAAAGGGGCAGAAGGAATATTTAAGGAAATAATGGTTGAAAATTTCCCAATAATATTGAAGAACATAGATATCCATGTCCTAGAAGCACAACATACTCCTATTGAAAAATATCTACCCCGAGACACTTACTGATCAATATAGCAAATGCCAAAAACAAAGAGAGAATTCTGAGAGCAGCAAAATAAATGCAATGCATCACATACAAGGGATACCCAATAAGATTATATGCTGATTTCTCATCAGAAACCATGTAGGAAAGAAGACGGTGGTATGATATGTTTCAGATACTACAAAAGGAAAACTACCAGTCAAGAATCTTATATCCAGCCAGATTGTCTTTCAGAAAGGAGGGCAAGTTTAGAATATTCTCAGATAAACAGAAACTGAGAGAGTTTGGAATCAAGAGACTAGCTTTACAGGAAATACTAAGGGGAGTGCTACAGCCTGAAAAGGAAAGATAGGAGAGAAAGGCTTGAAAAAAGAGTCTAGAAATGAGGATTATATCAGCAAAAGTAGATAAAGGTAAAAAAAAAAAAAAAAGAGTGAGAGATAAAAAAAAAATGAGAGATAAAACTTAAAGGCCAAAATGGGTGAAGACTGGCTTTATAGTAATAACATTGTATGTTAAGGGATTGAACACTCCAATCAAAAGGCACAGATGGGTGAAATGGTTAAGAAAATATAAGCCATCTATATGCTGTCTACAAGAGACTCACCTTAGACCTAAGGACACCAATAGAAAGAAAGCGAAAGGCTGGAAAAAGATATTCCAACCATGCAGTTAGAAAAAAACCTGCTGGAGTAGCTATACTTATATTGGATGAAATATATTTTAAAAGCAAAAATGTTATTAGAGACATGAAAGGACATTATATATAAATAAAAGAGGCAATTCACTAGGAAAAAATAACAATTATAAATGTATATGCACCTAACCAGGATGCCCCAAATTACATAACGCAAACACTGGTAAAACTGAAGGGAGAAATAGGTATCTCTACAATAACAGATGGAGATTCCAATACATCACTTTCAGCATAAGATAAAACATCTAGGCAGAGGATCAACAAAGAAACAGAGGGCTTGAATAATGTGATAAATGGACTAAATCTAATGTGCATATACAGAACATTGTACCCCAAAATAGCAGGATGTACATTCTTCTCAAGTGCTCATGGATCTTTCTATAAGATTGTTTTGCTAAGGAAGAGGCAGAAACTCTAAATGCTATGCAGAGGCAGATTTATTCAATCAAATGAGATTCAGGTTGTATCAAATGATTATGAAAATTCATCAATCACAGAAAAGAAGAGTAATTAATTAAATGACAGAGGAAAGAATGAAAGTATATCTGACCACTCACCAAGTCACGGGAAAACACAACATCTGATCTCTCACAAGGCTGGGCATTCCCTTTTTCAGCTTCCAGTCAGAGTCCTAATTGGAAAAATGGTCCCAAGCAGAGCATCCCTTCCTGGGTGAGATTTTGACTGGCAGCTTAGGGACCATCCCTTTTAAAGGGTCCCAAACCTCAGCACTCCAATGAGTCTTGCAACTCATGAGAAAAGACCTCATCAAAAGTACCTGAATCCACCTGGTGGGGGTGGGGGAGTGGCCAGCCCTCCACTGGAGAGACCCAGTGTCTTGAGGGGTCTTTTGTTCTCTTCTGTTCATAGTACACTAAACATGAACATGAAGGTTTCAATACACATCAGCTTTAGCTTGAGGTTAACTTTACAGGGGATACAAACAGGACTTGTAAATATCACATCCGGTGACCTGCTCCTTCTAAACATTGTTTTTAGTGACTAGGTGATGGGGTTGCCTGCATAGCAGTGTTACAACATTCTAAAGGACAAAGGACGGGATAATGATTCACAATTCTAGGCTAAAACAGCAGCGACTATTGATTAGAAAGCTTATTAATTCACAATTCTTAATAATAATTTTTTTATAGTACATCAAGGATAGACCATATGTTGGTTCACAATCAGGTCTCAATAAATTCATCATCAAAATTATACAAATCATTTTCTCTGATCGTAATGGAATAAAGATGGAAATAAACAACAGGAGGAAAAGGGAAAATTCCCAAATATATGGACATTAAACATCATGCTCTGAAATAATCAGTGGGTCAAAGAAGAAATTATGAGAAAAATCAATAAATATCTCAAGATGAATAAAAACAAGCACACAACATATCAGAACTTATGGGATGCAGTGAAAGCATTGTTGAGATGGAAATTTATAGTCCTCAATATTTATTAAAAGAGAAGAAAGAGTTAAAATCAATGATCTAACTACACAGCTGGAGGAATTAGGAAAAGAACAGCAAACTATTCCCAAATCAAGCAGAAAGAATGAAGTAACAAAGATGAGAGCAGAAATAAATGAATTTGAGGACACAAAACAATGAGAGAATTAACAAAACCAAAGTTGGTTCTTCAAGAAAACCAACAAAATTGACAAAACTTTAGGTAAAGTGGCAAAGGAAAAGAAAGAAGATGTAAATAAATAAATCTAAAATGAAAATCAGGATATTAATACTGACCCCACAGAAATAAAAGAGATCATAAGAGTATACTATGAACAACTGTATGCCAAAAAACTAGGCAATGTAGATGAAATGGAAAAAATCATAGGAATGTATAGCAACCTACACTGACCCTAGAAGAATAGAAAACCTCAACAAACCAATCACAAGAGATTGAAACAGTCATCAACCAACTCTCTAAAATGAAAAGCCCAGGACCAAATGGTTTCACAGTTGAGTTTTACCAAGCATTCAAAGAAGATTTAATACCAATCTTTCTCAAAATCTTCCAAAAATTTGAACAAGAAGGAATGCTACCAAACTCATTCTATGAAACCAAACTCACCCTAATGCTGAAGTCAGATCAATATATTATGAAAAAAGAAAATTACGGACTCATTTCCCTAATGAATGTGGATGCAAAAATCCCTAAAAATACACTTGCTAATCGAATCCAACAATAAAATGAAAGACTTGTTCATCATGATCAAGTGTATTTTATACCAGTCATGCAAGGGTGGGTCAACACAAGAAAATCAATCAGCATAATACACTAGATTAGTAAATCAAAGAAGAAAAATCACATGATCCTATCAATTGATGTAGAAAATGCATTTGACAAAATACAGCATCCTCTCTTGGTAAAATTACTACAAAAATAAGAATTGAAGGAAACTTTCTCAACATGATAAAGGACATATATGAAAAACCCACAGCTAACTTTATACATAGTGACAGACTGAAAACTTTCCCACTGATACCAGGAATAACACAAGGATGCCAACTGTCACTTCTGTTGTTCAGTATAGTGCTAGAGGTTCTAGCTAGAGCAATCAAGCAAGAAAAAGAGAAAAAAAAAATCCAAATCAGAAAGGAAGCACAGCTTTTACTATTGGCAGATTATTTGTTCCTATATCTAGAAAGTCCTGAAAATCTATAACAAAGCTGCTAGAGCTTATAAATAGTTTCTGCAGGTTTGAAGGATACAAGATTAATATGCAAAATTCAATAGTGTTCCTATACACTAGTAATGCGCAAAATGAGGAGGAAGTCAGGAAAATAATTCCATTTACAATAGAAAAGAAGCAAATATTTAGGAACAAACTTAACCAGGGACATAAAGCACTTATAGTCAGAAAACTACAATGCATTGCTAAAAGAAATTAAAAAGACCTAAATAAATGGAAGAACAATTTATGCTCATGAATTGGAAGACTAAATATCATTAAGATGTCAAGTCTACCCATTGGATATACAGATTCAATGCAATCCTGATAAAAACCCACAAGCAATTTTTAAAGAAATGTAAATGATAATACATTATAGTGAGTGAACTAATGTAGCTGGTTTATAAATGGGATTGTGGCTGAACAGGGTAGTCTAGGGGTATAAATGACAAATGAAAGAAAGCTAGACAATAATCTAAGGACTGAACGACATAGTGAATCCAGAGGTGGATGATAATTGTGATTAATAGTATAGATACAAGAATGTCCTTGTATGAACTAGAACAAATATACATCACCATTGCAAGGTGGTAAAAATATGGAGAAGCATGGGAAAAATACAATTAATGTAAACTATGGACTATAGTTAACAGCAAAACTATAATATTTTTGTATTAATGCCAAAGATGTGCAGTGTTAATAATAGGGGGTTATGGAAAAATAAACCAAATGTACACTATAGTCCATAGTTAGTGGTAATAATCTGATAATATTATCTCATAATTTGTAACAAATGTTTCACAAAAATGTAGTGTGTTGGTGGAGGGGTATAGTATGGGAATTCCACACATGTGCATGATTGTTTTTCATGTTCGAAACCTTTCTATTAAAAATATATTTTTAGAAACAGACTATAGTTAATAGTACAATTAAAAAATTTACTACCATCAGTTTTAACAATTTTTCCACACCAATGAAAGGTATTAATAATAGGAAGGTATATGAGAATCCTGTATTTTATGCATGATTTTTCTGTAAATCCACAACTTCTCTAATAATGGAAAAAAAATTAAATCACCTATGTATCCCAATTGCTTCTAGGAAAAAGTATAATTCACTGAAATCGTACCTTAAGGCATAATTAATGCTGATTTCTGGTCAGTGACCACCTTGTTCACCATGGTACTAACACAACAGATATCCAGTACTGCACTGAAAATTTCATACTTTTCATAGCTCTCCATAGGCTGTGCTCCACCTGCAATGACTTTCATCTGCTTACATAATATGTGAGAAAGAAAGAATGATTTGGTAGATTCCTACTAAACAAAGCTAATTTATTATTAAACTGGAGACTTGGAACTCCTTGGTAATTTCTTTACTTACTGAATAATTTGCATCAAAAATATTAGGAGAATGCAAAATTTACTTAATATGGCACATCAAATGACATTGCATTCCTCAGTATTTACCCCAGATAAATAGAAGTACATGTCCGTACAAGGGCTTGCACGTGAATGTTCATAGCATAGTTATTTATGATAGCCCAAACTGGAAACAGCTCTAATGTCCATGAAGAGGTGAATATATATGCAAACTATGGAATATCCATGCAATAAAATGCAACTCAGGAATAAAAATAAACTATTGATAAACCTAACAACATAGATTATTCTAAAAATATTTATACTGAATGAGAGAAGCCAGGCAAATGCAATTCATACTGTATGATTCCATTCATATAGAATTCTATAAAATGCAAAAAAATCCCTAGTGACATAGAATAGATCAGTGGTTGCCTGTTGATGGGATGGGGTGGGGAATGGTGCAGGATGGAGGGATTACAGCAAGGCACAAGAAAACTTTTGAAGATGATGGATATGTTCATTATCTTAATTATAGTGATGGTTTCATAGATGTATGCATATAATGAAACTAATCATACTGTACATTTTAAATTTTTGTAGTTTATCAAATGTCAATTGTGCTACAATAAAGGTGTTTAAAATATTGGGAGAAGCCCGAATTTCTTCTTTTTCTTCAATCAACTTTTCTGTGAATTTGCCATCTAAAATGGAAACCACATTGTCCACCTGCACTCAGCAGATTCTGGTTATCATCCTGGGAATACTATCACATCATTTGAATTGTGGAAAATAGGATTTTATATAGCAAAACAGGGAATTCTGAGAAGGGAAATCATATATCTAAAGAGCTGTCACAACATTTTAAAATGTTTTGGAGAGGACAGGAAAAAGAGTAATGTGAGCATGTCAGTTTCTTAAGAAACCATCTGGGATGGGGGGTGTTATATATATAAAATATATGTATATCCTTTGAGCCTTTTCAAAGGAATTAATCAACAAGGGAAATTTAGGAATCTTTAAGGATCTTATCATCTTTACTAGACTATATTTTACCACAGATCTCTCTTTGGGGCGTATTTCCCTCTTGAGCTCTATCTTACTAAAACAGATATCTGATGAATTATAGGGTTCTTAAGGCATATTACTCAGACTTCCAAGTAATATTCTCCCAACATCTCTACTATACTTATTTGTTTTCTCTTGACTTCTCATTATTTAAGTCCAGTCATTCAATAAATAGCTTTGCTAGTGCAAGCTATATGCTGTCATTGTTCACTTTCATTTTAACCAATTTACTCAACACTTTTTTGTAACAAGAATAGATGAAATATAAGGTGATCTGCTTAGGAATTATTAAAATATAAAATTGCATTGAAATTATATATAGCAAGGGTTGACAGCCTTTCAAATCCAGTCAGCCTTCTGCTTTTGTAAGTAAAGTTTTATTGGAACACAGTCCTGCTCCATAATTTGTGTTTGTCTATGGCCATGGAGTTAGTTGAGGCAGAGGCCATGTAGTCTATAAAGCTAAAAATATTTACTATCAAGCAATTCGCAGAAAAACAAGCCAACCTTGGTCTAGAGTAAATAAATTATTGCTCTTACATAATTAAATCAAATCATTGCTGCATTGATAGTCTTAAACTTAGCCAGGCCTTGATATAGGTCTTCCCATTTTCTAGAATATTTAATTCTCCTGTGGAATTAATTTATAGATTCCTGACTCCACTAACAATGTCTTAACTCTTTGTTCCTCAAGTCTTTTGGAATTAAAAGACATATACACAAATGAAAATTTTATAATGCAAATTATTGACATTTAAGTTATTCATTGAAGTTTATAATACATATGAGCTAAATACATAATGTTAAAATTTTACTATTTTTTAACTAGCTCAATTTAAAATAACAGGCTGATCATAACTCTATTTCTATGCCTTCAGCTGTTCATTTCCTTACTCAAATGCTGTTGTATGTGAAAACAAAAAATTTGACATGCCTAAGGTTTAGAATTACTTCAGATTTTCATTTTAAAACAGGATTAGACTGAGTCATGCAGGTCTATATTTGGTAGGGTAATATGCAAAATAAGTAATTCTTATTAAAATGATAAGAACAAAAAATTGCCTCTCAATCCTGCTTAGAGTAAGAAGCACACCAAGAAAGGAACTTTTATATTATTTGATGCAGAAAGCTTGCAATTTTTTAAAAAATAGGAAGCTGGAAAATATGTGGTTGCCATGTTGTTTCATGTTAAAAGAAAGCACCTAGCTTTTTAAATTTAACCCAAGTTTCCAGTTAATGACAGTCCAGGGCACTGAGGCACCATCCAGGTAGACTACAGAAACACTCTTGGTGGTGGTAATTTCTCAAATGTCATGGAAAACAGACAGCTAACTGAAGATGGAACAAGTTCAAAAGTCCTGATTTACAAAAGAAAACAAGGAAATTCCAGAAGTCATAGATCAGGAAACCAATTGTTTCTCCATAAAATATGTAAAAATATTAGAAGGCAAATTTCTGTATTTGTATGCATTTGGGAAAGGATAAAGGAAACCATTACCTATAAATTTGGTAAGAACATGTCATGGTCAAATAACCTCATAATATACTCCAATTGAGTTACTGCAACAGGAGAGCACAGGACATCATGTTATTTATAATCAGAAAGACATAGAGAAGTATCTTTGCAGCAAAAGAACACTTAATATAAAAGCCTATAAACATACAAAACATTCTCAACACCCGTAACCTCAGCCCACATGTTTAGCAATTTATTATTGCACAACAAACTTGAAAACAAGAAACATTGTAAAGGTATTGAAAAGTTGAATATGCCTATTATTAACCAGAAAATTTTCTAAGCCCTACTGTTCAGTTATATTAGTAAACACACTTGCATTTCTTTGAGTAGGACAGAAAACATTTTACTAAAGTTATTATGTACTTTAAATTTTCTCTAAAAATAAACTGTTATAGATTTAATATTGATTCTACTGACTTGAAACATGGAAGTCATTTATAACAATATACAAGAATTGTGAAAGTATGAAAAGACTTATAAAATATTTACTAAAGACATGTTGTTGTTTTTGTTAGCAGGTACCAGGGATTAAACCTGGGACTTTGTACATGTGAAGCAGGCACTCAACCACTGATCTACACTTGCTGCATTCCATGTTATTCTAACAATGAAGAAAGTAAGACATCATGGGGTAAATAAATTCTCCAAGTTCACATGGACAGCTAGGACAAAGGCAGAACTGGAAATCTCATCTCTATTTCCATACCATATAATCCCTTATATTGAATATGCCAGTTGGTTATCATGTGTAAACTACAGAACATGTGTGGGTAAAGTAATTAAGCAAATTGTGTCTTCAGTCACTATCTTTTCTATAGCTTTACATATTGAAGAGATTGCATCAGTTAAACCAAAGATTGTTCTCTCACATAATACTCATAGTATTGGGAGAAATGGGTTCTAATTTGCCATCAGACATAAGTGTCATCATTAATGGTAACTACAGCTGTACAGATGTACCAGTAGAAAATATACCTAGAAAGTTATAGGAAAGATACGTGACATAAAAAAATTATTTTCAAAATTAAACTGTGGTTAATCACTAGACATAAGAGTGCTCACTATTGCTACATAAAGTTAAGAATCAACATCTTTGAGATTTTTACTCTTATTTTTTTAAAGACATTTACTAAACACTGGAGTAAAATTAAAGAAACTAAAGTTAGAAAGTAATCAACTCTGTGTTTTCTGTTTTAATTGAAAAGGAAAATGCAGTTCTGGTTCAGCAACTGTGCCTTAGAAAATTTTTTTATTAATTACAACCCTCCACCCTTCTTTTCAACAAAGTTCTTCATTTAGCTGGTAGAGATAACTAGTAATACAAGCATGAGTTAACAAATAAAAAAGGCATTACTATAAAAAACACTGCAACCTAATTTCTGATATCGGAATTATATTTGTTTTATTCACATCAGAACAAAGGTCTTTACCCTTTCTGGAAAGAGTCATTGTAATCTTTTAATATTCTTAAGAATTACCTAGGTATTTTCTTCCCATTTCATTAAAGTCATAGTAAGTTTTCTTTTTGTTTATAATTATTCACTTCACCAAAGATCAATGTTCTATTTTGATGGATAGATTTTAAAATTTAGCATTTTAATTATCTTTAGTTTTTGCTCAGCCTTTTTAAGAGGTAGTTTTTCTTTCTACCAATCAAACCCCTATCCTTCCTTTCCAACAAAGGGGGAAAATATGGAGAAGAGATGCATGAAGGTCATCACTGAAGAGTCATAAACTATTGTGAATAATGTCAGAACTATAATTTAATTAGTGCCCCATCTGTCACTTTCTGTTTGACGAGCACTAAATGTCCAATTATCATTTAATATCTGCTCTAATCAGTTCTGGCAAATTTTGCAGGCACACAAGAGATGACATTAATAGATGAAAGTGAGGCTACTCTTGCCACATTATCAGGAAGAAATCTTGAACAGCATTGATTTACAACCAGGATGGTAAGAATTCATTCCAATTAGTGGTAAAGACATTTTATATCAAAGGTGTTGTGAAGTGTCTAAAACAAAGAATTCTCTTTGTTCTCAAAAGAAGTGAATAAAGTTGCCCCACTTGTGATTCTGCAGAAATCCTTATATGGATTCTAAAATAAAATATACAGCCATCCTTGACATAATGTCTTTGAAAGCCATCTACTTCTGGGTTAGTCTTCTGCCTCTGAAAAACTTATTTTTTTTCCTGAGACAAAGGCATTCTTAGGAATGGGTGCACTGGACCCCTAAGGAATTTTGCAAGGCAAATCATATACTGAATCCATTTTTAATATTGTCTTTGTAAAATAGGAGCATGATTCAGTCAGGGACTCTCCACTTAACAAAAATGATAATACTGTAATTTTTAGTTAATTTATATGGCAGTTAAATGAATAGGAATTTCACAAATATGCTTTCCCATTGCCAAAATAATATTCCTGCATTCCAACTGTGGCTGCTACCGATCATTTGGTTCAATTAAAAAGCCTTGTACTATTAACCACAATCCTCATCCACTACCAAGTTCACTGTTATGCAGTCCCTAGGTTATCATCTAGCTTTCTTTGAATTGACATATACCCAAAGGATTTAAACTGTTGTAGAATTATTAATGGTATGCAATAACCCACATGCCATTCACTCTTCTCATCACTATTATTAACATTTTTCCCCTGTGATTCTTCCCTATCTTTCTCTTACTTTTAGGATGAGAGGAAAAAAATAGGCTTTTAAAAAAAATTCTTTATTTTTAAAAAATTCATTATAAACTTAATTTTAGAGAAGTTTTAGATTACAGAAAAGTTACATCAAAAGTATAGCAGGCTGGGGAAGCAGATGTGGCTCAAGCAATTGACCTGCCTATTACATGGGAAGTCCCTGGTTCAGTTCCTGGTGCCTCCTGAAGAAGATAATGAGCTAGCAAGATGGGCAGGAGTGGCGAGCTAATGCAACAAGATGACACAACAAGAGACACAAGAAGAAGAAAAAACATAATGAGAGACACAATAAAGCTGGAAGCAGAGGTTCCTGGTGCCTTTTAAAGAAGACAGTGAGCTGATGCAGGAGCAGTGAGGTGACACAAAAAAATAAAGCAACAAGAGACATGGGAAGGAAAAATATAATAAAAAATATATTATAAAATATAATGAGATACACAAGAAAGCAGGGAGTAGTGGTGGCTCAATTGATTAGGCTCCTCCCTTCCACATCAGTGGTCCCAGGTTTGTCTCCCAGTGCCTCCTGAAGAAACAAGGAAGATGAACAGACACAGCAAGTGCAGAACATTGAGGGGGTGGGGAGAAATAAATAAATAAAACAAATCTCAAAAAAAGTATACCGGACTGAGTGAATATAGCTCAGTGGTTGAGTGCTTGCTTTGCATGTACGAGATCCTGGGTTCAATCCTTGGTACCTCCTAAATGTATATCGGATTTCCATATAACCCCTTCACCCTCATACACATTTCCCCCTGTTATTAACATCTCACAGTAGTGTGGTACATTTGTTACAATTGATGAACAAAATTGAAGCATTGCTACTAAACAAGGTCTATAGTTTATGGTTTACACTTTCTTCATTACAGTTCTATAGGCTTTAGCAAACATATAATGTCATGAATTCATCATTGCAGTATCATACAGAACAATTACAATGCCCTAAACATGCCCCATGTTCTACCTATTCATCCCTCCTTCTCCCTTCTGAACATCTTTATATCAATGTACAAGTTCTTTGGTTATACATAATACCTACAATAACAATAAATTAGTCCATGGTTACCCTCCTCCCCCACTATGTTTGTTCATTACTCAGTCTTGAGCAATTTAGGATGTTATCCATTCTGACTGCTTCCAATTGAGTGGGAGCTTAGACATTTTGGAGTAGATGGAGAAAACTGTTTTGCTTGCAGCGTAGATTCTCCCTGGTTTTGGGGGATGGGGTTTGTTCATCATTGTCACTTTGTTAGCTGCACTGGACAAGTCTGAAGAACTGGAAAGTAGGTTTTGGCAAGAACCCTCCTAGGATTCAGGGCTCAACCAGCATACAAATAGTCTAAAGATTAAAGTCTTTGAGACATATATTTAATGGGTATAGTGATAATTATAGGTTCAAATAAAAGGGATAGAAGAATCATGTTTAGGGAATTTATAAATGAGTCAATCTCTGTTATATTGGGGAAATAGGTTATCATGTATTCCCAAATAAGGCCCACTGAAGAAGTGTCGGTTTCATATGGCTGTGTGCCTTGCCTGCAGTGTCCAGATGTCCCAAGAGCCTTCTTGAGCACTTTTGTTTGAGGTTTTGTTTACTGCAACACTTAGTGAAATCTGCCTGAGACCTGCATAAGCGTAACCTCTGGAATGATTTCCTGTCACACTTTGAATCTCTTAGCCATAAAAACTCCTTTTTATTTAATGCTTAATCCTTTTGGTCAGTCTGTTTCCGCATGCATCACTGGTTGGCTCTTGATAATAATCCCTCAGTGCCAGGGAGGCTTATCCCCAGGAGTCATGGCCCACATCAAGGGGAAGGTAGTGAATTTATTTGCTGAGTTCGGCCTAGAGTGAGGCCATATTTGAGTAACAAGGAGGCTTTCAAGCCTCTTAGCCATTAATTTTAATTAAGCTAAGTTTCATTTTTACAGGAATAAGTTTCCTAAGTACAGACATTATGATTGAAAACTTGGCATAATGGCCTGTATACTTTTATTAGGCACTGTTTATATGATCCAGAGATTTTTTTCCATTTTATTTGGGAAAGTATCAGGACTCCCCATGATGGGAATTTAATATTTTGTAAACTATTGTGTGGGCCTCTACCTATTGAGAAAACATACCTATGACAGCATGAATACATTCACACCCCATAGAAATATGCTTTAGGTTCATTTTCTCCCCATATCACTCCACTATCAACACCTGGTGCTAGTGATGTCACTTTGTTACATCTGAAAGAACATACTTATAATTGTGTTTTTAACCACAATCTTCAGTCACCTGAGAGATGACTGATTGCCCTGTCATCCTTTTATCCTCTAGCTTTCCTTCTGGCATTATGTACAGCCCAAACATTACACTTTCAACCTCATTCGCACTCACACTTCAGTGCAACTGATTACGCTCATATTGCTGCACCACTATCACTTCTATCCATTGCCAAACTGTTTCTATCAACCTTATTATAAACCCCCCCCCAGAATAAGAGTTTATTGAGAGCTTAATTTGCTCAATACTGAAACAAAAAAATCAGGATTATTTTGTTTACTACATCTCGTATAATATTTTATATTAACTACAAATATCTATTTGTATAGAAATAGAATTTTTTTTAAGATTTATTTTTTATTTATTACATCCCCCCCCCTTTCTGCTTGCTCTCGCTGTGTGTCCATTCTTGTGTTCCTCTCTGTCCACTCTGTCTCCCCCCATTGCAGCGACGTGCCGAGACCGGTCACCGCACAGGCGGCTTTGCCCCACTTGTGGGCGGCTTCTGCTTCCATTCACGGCCAGCTCCACTTCAGTTCGCAGGTGGTTGGCTGTGCTCCATTCACAGGCAACCTGCCCTGCCCGTGGTGGCTTTGCCCTGTCCGTGGCAGCCTTCTGCCCTGCCCATGGTGGCTCTGCCCGCCCATGGCGGCTTGCCCTTCTCAAGGCGGTCTGCCCGCTAGGAGAGGTCCCCGGGAACCAAACCCGGGGCCTCCCCTGTGGTATACCAGCACCCTATCCACTGGGCTATACAGCCAGCCCCCTAGAAATAGAATTTTGTTTGAGATATATATCCTCAAGTCAAACAAAACTGACAACTAGTCAATCAGTGAAGACAAGTAAAATTATTGAACATATATTTTGTGCCTGATGTGCTAAGTGTTGTAATTGGAGAAAAACAGTTTAATTTTGCTTGGATTCAAAATAGTAAAATTTTGTGTTTGAATTATTGCAATTGTGGTCTAGTTGAGGGGCTTCTGTAAAACAGTATATTGCTATTCTTCATATAATTATAATCACTAACTGTAAGTCACAATTTTAGGTCAGATCAAGTATCTGCATGTGTTCATGAAGTAAATATTTGTTAAATATTTGACATGTTTTCATGTGTGATCAATTCATCATAGCCTTTTGAACCTAGTCCTCCTCCAGCCATGTCTTTTGCCCAGTGATGTAGGATCAGTAATTTGTTTTTGTGTGCTAGAACCTGACCAATAATAATAAGCAAATTCTCAAACTAAACCTCATATACTTACAAATATGAATAATTATGGCCTCATGAGAGATTAAAATTCTTTCCTCTTGCATCAAAAGTCTATTATCAATTTTTCTAAATATGTGTTTTAATTAGCTAACAGTAGAGGCTTTCCTGGGCTGATTTCTCCTTTAATGAGAAAGTGTATTTCATAGAAAAATGTGGGGCCAATCTCAATTTTCTTCCTAAATCAATTGAATTAAGTCTCCACAGAAAGCAACCCTTCCCATAAAAAAAGCTCTTAGGAAATGGAACTCTATATGCTACCTTGCACTTGCTAATAAGACAAAAAAAAAAAAGAGGTTTTTGACAGGTACTCTCCAGTGATGATGACTAGAGTTTTAAAATAAACTCTATGTTTAAATGATGATTCTAATGGGAAAAATGTCTTTACTAAATACATTTAAATTCCTATAAGTTTAAAGCTCAGATTGGTCTCACTGATTGTGGCTTGATTTCAGCAAAAATTTGTCAGGCTGCTGTGCTCCTGTTTGACTCCTAATTATTCTTCTCACCCCAGAACACCTTTTGGCTGAAAGCATTTGGAGTGGAATCTTGATTTCTGAAACTTTGGCAGTAGTAGAAGAAAGGGGTTGTACATCTACTGTATAGAAGGGAGAATCATCATTATGTGCATTTCTGTGTGTATCCTTTAACCTATAACTTGTAAAAACCTACTGAGCTCATGAGGCAGAACTTTATCAGATTTTAATAGCACTAGCAGGGAGTTCTTGAATCACAACAAAAGGCAATTCTATTGGAGAAAAATAAGGAAAAAGCAAGCAGCAAACTTAAACCCCAAACAAATCTATTCCTGTGAGAACATATCACCCTATGAGACTTTTACTAGGAGATGGAATATTATTAATCTGACATATCACCTCTACATTGTTTGCCTCAAAGGGAAGCTTCTCTTGCAAAGAATGAGATAGGACTCTATTTTAAAAATTGTTTCTATATGTTTAATTTTTATGTGAGGAAATATATTTTATTTTAAGTTTGGAACCAAAGTGTTCATTAATCTAATTTATCAGCATTTGTTTGTGCTCATTAACCAAATGGTCATACTTGAAATTTATTTCTCAAATAAATTTAGGAAATACTAGAATGATACTTTCCTAAATAGAAAAAGAGAATTGGTTTCACCTTGGTATGTACATTTAGTCAGTCAAAGGGGTGCTGATGCAAAGTACCAGAAATCTGTTGGCTTCTGGGCAATCTATGCCTGGTCTCTCCTTCCTTCCCCTCTTAAGGCTCTATGGGCCCAGCTTCTTCTGATCTCAACATAGGCTGGCATAGGGCTCAACTCTCAGGGCTTCTTGTATCAGTCTGGCATATGATTATTTCTTTCCAGGCCTTATCAGCTGCCCAGGTGCCCTGTTCTCTTCAGCTGCAAACTCTCAAGTCAATGACTCATCTCTCCTAGGGGCACCAAGATCAAAACTGACAAAGTCCACTCTCTCTTCTTCTGTGTGTCTTCAGTGAGTCTCCATTTATATCAGCCCACCAAGAGGGCAGGGACTTATACTGACATGGTCGAATCAAAGAGCTAATCTTAACAGGTAATTTAATTAAAAACATGTCATCCAAATCTAATGCATTCAGAGTATCACACCCAGAGGGACAGACCAGTTTATAAACATAATCCCTCTTTTGGGGATTCATAAATAATCTCAAACTGCCACACTATGGAATTCAACCTAGGCACTTCTAGGTGTGATGCTAGTAGAAATACCAACTTCATAAGCAACAAACAAATGTCAGAAACTTAAAGACTTACAGATACAAATCTCTGCTTCATCTACTAGTTGACTCATCAGCTTTAAGCTTAGTTCCTCAGGGCTAATTTTCTGTCCATCTTTGTTTTCAGAAAGTCTCTTAGGGCTACATGTCTAAGGGAAAGTATACTAAATGCTGTGGTACATAAAAAAGCCACTACCTTCTGGGAAGGGATCATATGGTTACTGCAGTCTCTGATCTCAGTGTTTCCAGAGAATAGTGGTGCCCTGGGAGGTATCATGGGGGGGGGGTGAGAAACTTTAGAAGAGGTTATTCAATAACCCTTCATTTCCCTCCTTTAGAAAAGTACCAAGTTGCCTCACAATCAGAGGGCATTCACTCCCATTCTCTCTAGGCTATTGCATACTAATAATAACTAATTAACCACATATATAAATCAGACAAATAACACAGTGGATGAAATGTCAAGAAAGGGCATTTCTTAATTTTCTAAAGTTCTGTGAACTTTAATTCAGACTGCTGAGGATCTATATAATTCTGGAAATTTATTCTTTTCATGACTTAAACTATGTGTGATTGTTCATTTGCAGAATAGAAGTCCCTAGGGGCAACAGAGAATGTGTTGGCACCATCTAAAATGCTCATCTTTGATAATCTATGATCAAGGCCTAACATTGTTGTCTAATACATAAAATTTAAAAATATTGTTAACCAAATTGTAACAGTGCCAATATCCTTACAGATTGAAAAATATTCTCCTAACTCCTACATTTCAGGAAAAAAATTAAAATTAAATATCCAGACTATGACTTTCTCCTAATATATCCAGATATTACCCAAAAGTCATCAGGAAAGACCTGCAAAGAGTCGGGTTCAGCTAATATTTATGAAATACAGGTATTCCGCTATAATATTGTTATTGTTGAGTGTAATTATTTCTCTCTCACTATAAATTTTACTTAACTTTTTAAAGCCAGTTGTTTTAGTTTTCCAAAGTGCTGCAGATGCAAAGTACAAGAAATAGCTGACTTTGATAAAGGAGATTTTATTTAGGGTAAAAGCTTACAGTTCTGAGGCTGTGAAATTTCCAAATCAAAGTACTGTCAGATATGCTTTCTCACCCAAATCAGCTACTGGTGATTCAGAGGTCCTGCCACATGGTGAAGATGGTTTCCAATCTCTTCTGAGGTTCCTGACTTCCCCTCCAGAATCTACCATCTCCCAGAGCTCAGCTGTGGGCAACCAGGCATAGGGCTTGTCTCTTACTTGGCTCTTACTGGGTCTCTTTGTCAGTTTTGTCTGCTCCACTTTCTTTTTTTTTTTTTTTTTTTAAAGATTTATTTTTTATTTATTACA
>PVKH010006813.1:0-20728 GCA_004027955.1 Chaetophractus vellerosus | reverse complement strand
GAATTGCTAGGACAAAGGCTATGAATAATATAAAGGTTTCACCTACATAATGGCAAGATGCCCTTCAAGTAGCTGTAATAATTTTTACTCCTGCTAATGGTGGATGAACATTTTATTCTCTATGTCACCAACTACACTGGATATTATCACTTAAAAATAGTCTCTAATGTGACTGGAAAGTGCTGTTTTATATTGTTGCTTTTCTTTAAATTCACTTGGTTGTCAGCGACGTTGTACATTTCCCCATGCTTATTATCCATTTCAATGTCTTGTTTTTAAAATGCCTTTTTGGCATTTAAAATTAAATACTTCTGTTGGGATTGCGATCTTATTCTATTGATTTATAAAAGCTTTTTAAATATTAAAGACAGAAATGTTTGGCAGTAAATGTGGGACATATTCATTGTTTGTTTTTCAGTTTGATGACATACTTGACATTTACAATTTATATACATTCTTATCTATATTTTCTTTTAGCATATATTTTATATGCTAACTTATAGAATTATTTTGGTGCATGTGGTAAAGATGTATCTAATCCTAAACAATCATTTTTCCCAAGATGATTTGATAATTTTTTAAAGGCCTTGGAAGAAGATCAAGGATTCAACTAGAAATTTTACCTTCCATGTACTCTTGGTATTAAGTTGAAGGAAATACTGAAATGGTTGCAAGAGGAAAGGAGGAGAATATATTCTTAGGGGGCAGCGGTCATCGTCAGACAGAAGAAGAGCAGAATGGTCTCACTGTAAGTTTAACACACTCAGTGCCCCATTTCATAATAAACAGACTAGGAGACAACGAAAGAATCACCTGAGAGAAATGTAGCCTCATGGTAACCCTAATGTTCTTATGGACGGAGAAGAAGGGCTTTCACATCTGGATACCTCAAAATATCTGTGTAGCCCATGAGGACTGCCTACAGCAGGGGATTTATGGCTTGCCAGTGTATGTCCATAATCTTCTCCTTGTTAGTTGTCCTGGGTGAGTCCAATGAACTGGAGAGTAGGTACTGCCACTCTGAGATTCAGGGCTCAGATGGCATATGGACAGCCCAAAGATTTAAGTCTCTTGGACATACACATAAAAACTGTAGTAATAACTATAGGTTCAAATAGAAGGGGCAGAAGAACCATGTTTAGGGAAACCACAACTAATTCCAACTGTCACACTGGGGAGCATAAATTCCAAAGTAGGTCCCACTTGCCAGTGAATGGATCTGTGATCTGTTGAGTAGGGTGGCCAAAGTAATACATAATATTCTATATAGACAAGAGGTAATTTTGAGTGTAAATTCCCCCCCAAAAAGATGTGCAAGTTTTCCCATGATCTTTTCCACATTACAAATTGTCCTCACATCCTATCTTATTTTTCTGGTGACCTGTGTCCCAGACACACCAAACAATGCATCCACCATTTCTTGAAAATATTGTATCTTTTAGATGCTTTAATTCTGTTTGTTTTGTCTGAAAAGTTTCTTCCTTCTCATTCAATCCCCTATGAAAATTATACTTACCCTTCCTAAGGTCCAATTTTAATGATTTCTTCTATTAAAATTTCCTAATCACCATGGGTAGAATTAATGCCTCCTCTTTTCTACATTTTCACAGCTATGATCTTGTAACTCTGCTTATCATTTATTTCATAATGCTTTGCATTATATCAGGTTTGCCACCCCTGACTTAACTCTGAGGTCCTTGGAGAGACAGTTTTCTAG
This sequence comes from Chaetophractus vellerosus, assembly GCA_004027955.1. NCBI lineage: Eukaryota > Metazoa > Chordata > Mammalia > Cingulata > Chlamyphoridae > Chaetophractus > Chaetophractus vellerosus. The sequence goes on along the minus strand of PVKH010006813.1, from coordinate 19,011 downwards.
TTCATTGAATCCTGAACGGTTTTAACAAATATTTGTATCATAGACAAATAAATGAGGTTTATAAAATACAAGAAGTCAAACAAGTAAATAAGATATTTCAGGTGTCTGAGATATTAGGTACAATACATACGTTCTCAGTTAATACTCAGAACACACTCCGTATGTTTTTATCGCCTTGATTATTTTGAAATGGGAAGGGAACATAAGAGAAAGGTTCAACCTAGATACCTCTTACTCCAAGGCATGTCTTCCTTCTTGCACATCACACCAAGCCTTTATTGTCAACTTTTTTATCTTATATTAGAGGAGTGGAGCAGTATAACGTAAGTCTGAAACATTATCAGTCAAGTCATCTAAAAGTGTACACTGAGATGTTTTTAGAAGCTGTTCAAGTTATTCATTTGTGGAGTTTTCCAAGGAAGTAATAACAGGCCTGAAACAAAACACAATTCAGTACTAGATGGCATTGGACAGAAATACTACTTTAGAATCTCAGAGAAAAGACAGAGCTATGTGAACTGGAAGGATCTGAAAGACTCTGTAGAGGAGTTGACCTTCATGATAGACCTTCAATGTTGGCTAGAAATTAGAAAGATGAGATTATCTTAAGTCTTTGCATCAGGCACAAAACAGACCCTATCATACCAAACTGAGTAAGCAACATATTCCCTTTCTGAGGACATAGACTTGGTCCAGAGCTGAAATGTCTTGCACACTAACTAGCAGTCATAGTTTAGGGTACACCTTTATCAAACATTGTCTTATATCATCTGTACAACCCTGTCAAAATGGCAGTGAAGTAGACATTCATGTATTCATCTCTTTATCCATTCATTTATTCATAATTTGTCTCATTGATTCATTTATTCACACAGGAACTTACTGACTAGCTGTGTGATAGGCACAGTTCTAAGAGCTATTGGATACAAATATGAGATGGTCTTTGGATATCAGTATCATAATTCTCATTTTAGGTTGACAATTTGAGGCCATGACTGGTGAATTGACCAGTCTGAACACAGAATTATTGAGAGGTTGAGAAGAAATTGGAATCATATAGTCTAGCTCCTGATTAAGTAAAACATTCCTAATCTTACCTAAAAAGTGTGACAAAATGAGGTGGATGACTATAAAACAACAAACATGACTGGTATCTATATACTGTGCCAATATTTTTGACCATTTTTTCATCCCTTATTCAAACTTTCCCTTAAAACTCCTGATTAAAGTTGTTCAGTATTTCTAGGCTGCTTTCTCAATACTCCTCACTAGACTGAACAAAATATTCTGATTAGGTTTTTGTTGATTCAGAGGTGGTCACCCAGAGGCAAAAGCTGAGTGCTAAGGAATTGGAGCTTGCTTCCTAAAGCACAAATTCAGCTACTGAAAGATTCAATACTAGGAACCAGAGTTCTCTTTTTAAATTCAATACTCTCTTAGCTGTACCCTACAGTCATTTCAGTTCAATGAAGACAGTATGTTCACCCATGCAAAGTACACTTGACTGGCCTCTTTCATAGAAAGTTCCCATTTATATAGAAATATTCCAATTATTCTATTATAATGTGCAGTGTTGTCCTAATACAGGAGTAAAAGAAGGCTCCAGAACATCTATTTGAAGAGTTCCAGTTGGTAAATCCTACAAATTCTACAAACTCCCTCAAGCCTGTCTTCAGTGCTTGAAGCTCATCATTTCTTACTCTAGGCAGAGAAAACAGGTACTGATCATACATGAGGCACATAGGTTATAAAGACATTCTGAAGGGTCGGAGGGGCCACCGCTCAGAATCCCTAGCCTACGCCTCCCTTGGGAGCTGCCTTCCCAACTGGGCAAGAGGCTCACTGCTGGGCGGGGGCTGCCGTGTTCCCTGCCCTGTGCCCCTGAAGGCCAGGGACTTAACGCCGACCCAAGAGGAGGCATGGAGAGCTGCGGGTTCTCAGCCAACCCGCCGTGGGCAGGGCCCAGGTTCCCAAATAAAGTCTTCTAGCAGGGGTTGTGCCAAGGGGGCGCGGGTGCTGACAAAATAAACTGTTTTATTCATTAAAAAAAAAAAGAAAAGAAATTCTGAAAACAACAATATCGGTATTATTGTTTTTATTTGTTACGTAGGGGCTCAAGGTCATAAAAGTTGTGCGTGGAGCAGACATGATTTAATGTATGACTAGTTGGTCATTTTCCTCATCTATAAAGTGGGGCCGACTGTTATAACTTTTCCTACCACAGAGCTATGTGGAGACAAAGGAAGTAATAGCCTTTGTAATCTGTAAACTGCTCTACAGTTGAAGATGATGTTTATTAAGAAATTCTGCTTGCATCCAGAAATAAATTGGCCTGCCTCAGGGGGTGGGATACAGGCATTACAACCACATCCTAAGGCTCAGTCACTTTAGTCTAGATCCTCAGTCTGATAACCTCTTTCAAGGGCACATAAATGGCATTAGAACATTTTTTCCTATTGTTTTCCTAGTTTGTATAGTTGTAATACTATACACATTATAGTATTTTCATATTATTGAAGAATTTTGGATCGAACTAGAATTCCCTTCCATAACTACTTCCTCCCCATTATTTCTCCCTTGAGTCTGTCCAGGCAATGACGACTTTGCCCCATTTCAGCCATAAGAAAGAAAGGTTAGGAGACATACTGCAATATGGAAAAAGATGGTTAGCCAAGGGCTTACAAAACACCCCTCGGGGAAATTAATGTCCAAATCCATATGCCAACTTGAAGAAGTTTTACCTGAGCTCATCTAAGGTAGCCTGTTACATCATGATGACATGTATCACACAATCTAGTTCATAATGGTAACTTTATCAGTCCCAGCCTAGTGTCAAAACCTATTTGGTGTTGTCATTCTCACATAGGATTTTAAATTATTTTGTTCTGTTTTAATACCTTGTCAGGGTTGTTTTCTGTTTTTCTCTTTCCCTTCTTATCACATCATTTTGGAGGCATTGGTGCTAATGGTAATGATTACAGAGGGCAACTATAAAACACAATTGTAAAGGTTTATAGCCGCTTCTTCATTTGGGACTCCCAAATTCATGAAATCAAGAAGTATAATTTATTCCTCCCATTTTACTGCTAAGCATGCTGATGTTGAGAATTTAGGGAGTTTTCTCAGGGCCACACAAACATTTAAAACGTGTTCTTCAAAACTGCAAATGCTTCCTCATTGTAAAGACTTATTTTTCAGCGGCTTTTGGAGCTTGAATCACGATCCCCTACAGAAGGCATGTTCCAGGTCCCAAAACCCTGGTCTTGTTGGGTGTGAGCACATTTGGAAATAGGACATTGGGAAATGTTATTAGATAAGGGGTGCCCAAACTGAATGAGAGTGGGCCTTAATCCAATATGCTGAAGTCCTTTTAAGCAAAAGGAATTGGACAAGGAAAGAAAAAACAAGAAACCAGAAGTCAAAGGAACCTGGAGAATGGCAAAGACATTGCCATAGGCATTGTCATGTGACAAAAAAGCCAAGGACTAAGGTTTGCCAGCAGCCAGCCATTGAATGCCACAGTCTTCAGGGAGAAAGCATTCTCCTTGCTGATGGCTCAAATTTAGACATCTCCTAGCCCAAATCTTGATCAATAAATTCCCATTTTTCAAGTCAACCTATTGTATTGTATTTGTTTTAGCAGCTGGGAAACTAAAACAGCAGCCTTCACCAAAACCAGTGATAGGAAGTTGAAGGACTTGGGTAAAACAATCCTGAGGTCTCTCTTCATAAAATATCCAATTATTTTTATGCTTGACAGATCTCTGTTTTGCAATGGCATCAGCTTGAATTTAAAAAAAAAATTTTGGCAGCATATTTCCATTGACTTGAACAGTTCTACTTTGACCTTAAGTTGATGTCCCTTCACATTCTGTTAGATAAATGTCATCTCATCCTTTGGGACACATTAAGGGTTGCCTGTTATCTTCTTAATCATTAGTATTGCTTTTGAAAAATCTTGCATTATTCTGTTGATGCTAGAAACATCAGGGCATCATTTTCCACAGATCAGCAATACTGTATACACTGGTTTAAGTTATTGTGTGACAGAATAGCCTTGCACTTATTACCCTCTTAGATGAATTCAGTTGCATTTTAAGCTGATGGTGTAGATCTACAGACTATTCTTCCAGTGCTGCATCAGAAAAGGCCAGACATGTAATTTTATATCCATCTGCAACCTCCAATCAGTATTAAAATATCTATTATATTGTGGTGTAGTATAAGGCTTTGGATTTGGGTTAACCCTCTGAACTTCATCAAAAACTAGGAATGTGATGATTGACAAGTTACTAAATTGCCTTAGTTTTCTCATCTGTCCAATGGTTATTGCAATTAAATATTATGTATGTAAAAATGCTTGCATTTTTATTAGTCTAAATGCTGAATAAATAGTAACTGTAATATAATTGAGTTAATTAAAATTAACTGTCATTAAAATTTATTGACTCAATAAATACTTTTTGAAATGAGTTGCATTAAAATAGTTGTTTTGTTTTATTTAAAGAATGTACAAAATAATGGCTTAGAAGTCCTACTGGAGAATAAGAAGTATTGGTGTCCCCAAATATTGACCTTGAGACACTAGGAGTGGTAAAAATTAAACTAACTCAAAACCACAGTGAAATACCACTTCACACCCACAGAGATTGCTTTTATTAAGAAAATTACAAGTGCTATAGAGGATGCGGTGAAATTGGTACTCTATTACATTGTTGGGGGGGATGTAAAATGGTGCAGCCACTGTCGAAAACAATGTTGTGTTTCCTTTAAAAAGTTAAAAATGGAATAACATATGACCTTGCAATTCCACTTCTAGGTATATACACAAAGAAAATTAAAATAGGGTCTCAAATGGATACTTGTACAATAATGTTTATAGCAGCATCATTTAAAATATCCCAAAGTTGTAAACAACCCAAGTGTCCATCAACAAATGAATGGAAAACCAAAATGTGGTACATATACACAATGAAATACTATTCAGCCATAAGAAAGAAAGGTTAGGAGACATACTGCAATATGGAGAAACGTTGAAAACAATGTGCTCAGTGAAATAAACAAGACACGTAAGGGCAAATATTGTACAAACTCACTTATAAGAGATGTCTAGAATTAGCACATCTGCAGAGACAAGAAGTAGATTAGAGGTCACAAAACTTTTTCCCTTTCAAGTTATTAAAGCAGTTGCTTTCCTTAGACAGCAGATTCTTCATATGCTTCTCATGCATTTATTTTTGCATCAGAGGTTTTCTTTTTTTTTTTTTTGTAAATTTGTATCATATTTTCTTAACTGAATCCTCTTTGGACTCAGTGCAATGGAAAAATCACCTAACTTAGTTACCATCTCTGGTAGGTGGCATTCTATTTAATGAAGGTGAAAATATAAATGTGTAAGGTTTTTGAGTGCATCGTAGGATGGAATCTTCACAAGAAGGCCACAAGAAAACACAACTTTCTCAACCGGAAAAGCCACACAGTGCAGAAAACAGAGCATTGAACTGGGAACAGACGATCAGTCATTAACGACGCATGCCCTCAACAATTGATTGAATCCCTCTCAATTAAGTTTCCTCATCTGTTAAATTAGGAGCTAATATACCCCACAACATCTGAGGTCCCTTAGCTGTAATTATCTTGTTTGCTTTCTGATCATTAAACATTGAGGGAGATGTTCTAGGGTTTTGTTTTCTTTTTCTTTATTGGAATCACAGATGCAGCACATTAAGTTAATCATGACATCCAGTTTGCAGACCTCTATCATTAACAATCTACAGAAGTTTAATTATTACTTTTATGGTTTCTCAGTTTGCCTCTTTTCCTGTCATAGCTGATCCTCACCCCCATTCCTATCACATCCGTCATAAGTTCCTGCTCTAATAGACTTGATAAATAACCTTGTATAATTTTGTTTTTGTATGTATTTTGAAATTATATTTGTACCTCTAGCACATTGTTTTTCATTGCAGCATAAAAAACTTCTTCCACAATAAACTATTGTCCTAGAGCCAGACATGAGGATTGCTGCCACATCATTATTACTCAAAAATGCAGTTATTAGGATAATTTTTAAGGAATTTAGGTTTTTAAAAAAAATATGATGAGTGATACCCTTCTTTTTCCCTCTGCTATTTTTCCTCATTGTTTATATCTGGTGAAGAGAAACCCAGTTGATTTTGGGTTATATTGTATTTAAACATCTTACTCAATTCTCTAACTAGTTGTAATAGTTTAGAAGTAGATTCTGCTTGATGTTTTCAATATACAATAATCTTAACTGCAGTAGAGATTTTGCCTCTTTACTTCCAGTCTATGTCTCCCGGGACTGCATAACAATGTACACAAACTGAGTGGCTTAAAACAACAGAAATTTATTGCCTCAGACGTTAGAAATCCCAGACCAAAGGATCAGCAGGGCCATCCTTTCCCTCAAACCAGTAAGGGATAATCCTTCCTTGCCTCTTCTAGCCTCTGTTGGTTTGCCAGAAATCCATAGCATTCTCTGCCTCAGTATTCAAATGGCTTTCTCCCCTCATCTAAGTTTGTCTGTGCCTCTCTCCCCTTCTTACATCCTTATAAGAAGCAGTTATATTGCATTAGGGGTTCACCACACTCCCTGTGGTGTTTTGAAGCTGCATGTACCCCAGAAAAATCGTGTTCTTAATTCTAATCTATTCCTGTACGTGTGAACCCATTGTAAGTAGAACCTTCTGACAAGGTTACTTCAGTTAGTTGTGTCCCAGCCCAGTCGGGATGGGTCTTAATCTTATTACTTGAGTCCTTTATAGTGGAATGAAATTCAGAGACAGAGAGAAAGAGGTAAGAGAAGCGACACACAGAGCAGATGAGAGAGAGAGAGAGAGAGAGAGAGAGAGAGAGAGAGAGAGAGAGAGAGAGAGAGCAGCCAGAGGAAGCAGCCAGAAGCGGAACATGAACAGAAACTGGAGGAGAAGGGAGAGACCAGAAGATGCTGACATGTGCCTTGCCAGGTGACAAACCAAGGACCAACAAGGACCATCAGCAGCCAGCCCCAGAACACCACAGCCTTCAAGAAGAAAGTACTAGCTTGATGATGTCTTGAGTGGAACCCAGATTCAAGCTGTGAGTGAATAAATTCCCATTGCTTAACCCAACCCATTTCATGGTATTTGCTTGAGCAGCCAGGAAAACTAAAAGACTCGCCATTTAACTTGCCTAATTCCATCTTCATGACCATGTTTCCAAAGAAGGTCACATTTACACGTATAATATCTTGAAGGGGTATACATGAAGATATTTTTTGGGGGGACATAATTCAACCCATAACACTTCTTATCCTGATAACTTTTATACCTTTTACTTTTCTTATTAAGTTGGCAAGAACCTTTGATGTCAGTGATAGCAGCTTCTTTCTTTCTTGATCTTAAAGATAATGAGTCAAAGTTGATCCAGTGAATTTAAAACTTACTGTATGTTTTTGATATATAGCCTAGAATGAGTTAAGGAAGCTACATTCTATTCCTAGTAGTAAAAACATTTTTTAATAAAGACAGGTAATAAACTTGATCAAATATTTCCACTGCATCTATTGATATCCTCATGTGATTCTTTTCTTTGAGTTTATTAAAGTAAAAAAAATTACATTCTGGAGAAAACACTATTATTTTTAATACACAGACCCAATATAATATTTAAGTGAAATGAAACCATACTTTTCTTTTCTTACACTGCCTTTATTATGTTATGGAAGCAAGGTTATAGTAGCCTCATGAAAAAATTAATGTCATTACCTTGATCTTTATATACTGAAGCATGCTGTATGAGATTATCTCTTTTGTTAAAGTTTGTTAGAACTCTCATGTGGTTTTATTGAAACAAAATATTCTGTTTTCCTTCAGGGGTGGAAATTGTTGAGGTGATTGATGACTTTTTCAAAATATTTAATGGTTATTGGTCTATTCAAGTTCTATATTTCTGTTTGTGACAGTTTTAGCATTTTATATATTTTTCAGTATTCATCCATTTTTATCTAGTCTTTCAAATTCCCTAGCATATATTTGTTCCTATTATTATTATTATTGAATTATATTAAAATTTTTATTTTGTCTTTAATTCCTCCCTTTTATTCTACATTTTACTTATTTTAACATTCTTTTTACTTGATCTTACTTCCATTTCCAAAGAAAAGTTTTTATATTTCTGAAGCTACATGTACATCCATTTAAGTTACACATTCATCACAGTGTCAGGTTTATGGTAGACCATAAATTCTACTGACTAATGGATAACAGAGCTATTTTTTCCATCTTAGTGAAATCTGGGGATTGACAAAGAATTTGGTGGAAATGGCAAGGCATGGTATTTACAGTCAAGATCCAGGTCCAAGAACAGATTACAATGATTCTTATCAGTGTGATTCTTAAGAAGTTACTTACAGTCATAAATGTTCTGTTTCCTTACACAAGGTCAAACCGAGGATTAAATGAGAGGCATGTGAGAGCACTTTGTAAACGACTATGGATTATAAATTTATTTAAAATAAGGAAGAAAGGAAGGATTAAATGAAGAGATCAGAAGGAGGAGAAAGTAAGGAAGGAGAATATGTTCATGTAAAATGGCAAGAAGACAGAATTCTGAGGATAACGGCAACTATGGTGAAATAGAAAGAAATCTCAATTTTGTGGCAACAGATGGAGATTTTATTGCCTCTCTGATAGTTACTTTTTGTTTGATTTTGGATAAATCTCTAAACATCCCAATACATATAAAATGGAAATTTGCATTTAACACATGGGATTTGTGGAGGCTCAAATGAGATAATATATTTGAAAATTTTATGTAAATTGAATCATTTTTCTGATATCAAGTTATTTACTTAGAGACATACTAAAATTTTTCCTAATATTGTTAGAGAACAATATTTGTCATATTTCCATTAAAAAGACACTTCCTATAAGATTCAAGGAAGATACTATTTTTTATTGAATTCCACAGTAAATTGTTATAATGTATATCCTATTCATCAAGAAGCGGTATACATTCCCCCCAGTAACAATTGCCAGGCATTTACAATTAGTCTTAAGCTAAGCAATGTGAAGATTACAAATCCAACCATAGAGAAATTAAAAATCCAGAAAGAGAAATTGATTATGAACACAAATCAGAATAATACACAACAAAATGTGCTTTTATTTATAAGCAAAACACAGGAAAAAAGGCTCTTGGAGTTAAAAGGAGAGCATGATCAACTTTTAATAGGGAGATGAGAAATAGATCGCTCAGCCATAGTTTCTTCACTGATCTCAATTTGTTGTTATTTATAACTAAGTTTTTTTTCCTTTTTCCTTTTATAACTTATAAGATTTTTCTTGTAATTTTCAAGATTGATATCATATTTGGGAAAATCTCTATTGAGTTTCTTTTTTTTTACGTATATGATTTGAAGGTCTGGAAGAATTTTCTACAGCCTAGCTTCTAACTCTTTAAATTTCAAGTTGTCTCCTCACTACCCACATATTTTTGCTCCAGGGCCTGCATCGGGCATGTTTATTTGACTTTTAACCCTGCACCTTTACATCAGCCCAGTGGGCCGAAAGAGTATGCTTGGGAACTTCTCTGACGCTGGGATGAATCACATGAATTTTGTCTGTAATTGGAAATGACTTTGAACTACACAAATATATCCTACTCTGCAAAAACTAAATGTATTCCCAATTCTACCTTAGCCAGATTCTAAAATTGCCCTTGGCGATTCCAATACCTTCTGCCAAAGGAGGAAATGTGATAGAAAGGAACATGGAATGGGAAGAGAAATTAGACTTAAGTGGTTATAGTTAAACTATCTTCTTTTGCCAAATTAAATATATATAGAGAGAGTCATATGGGAACCAGGGCCTTAAAAGAGATGTGTACAAGTGAATGGCCTAGAAGCTTAAGTTACATTAGCTTCACGGTAAAACTGTTTCTGAAAATATAATAAGAACACATTTTGCCATGTTTTTCTATAAAATAGGAGTTCTGCTTTAGATCGGTTGAGGATGAGAGACCAGCGGCACATCTAGGGAGAAATATCCGGTATGAGATAATTGTAAATTGGAGGTGTTGGAGGGGAAGTAGACAGGAGTGCAATCATCCTTGGAAAGGTAGTCACTGGGGGATACTAAATAATTGACTATTAAGATAACACACAACACAGCCTCTTTAGAGGAGATAGATTTGAAGGAAAGGCACATTAATGAACTGTGTCCAAAAGTATACAAACAGCAATGGAAATGTAGCATGGGGCTAATTTCCTCTCCACTGTGACCATATGCTTGCTGAAGGCGTTAATGGCACTAATTGCTCAGGGAGGCCTCTGTGAAGTGCTTGTATCTGCTTTGCTGAGAAATATCACACAAAGTCTCAAGATTGTTGGTTGCTGCCCCTTCACAAAGCAGCCACAATTTATCGGAGTGGGATTTGATAGATGTATATATTTACAGCCTAATTTACCATGTGCATGGACCAGATAGATCTCCACTCAATTAAGGAGCAAAGGTTCTCCAAATTAACTCTTCATGGATGGGTTGCTTGTCACCATTTCTGAGTCAACACAGATGGACAGGCATTTTCTAATGCTGGTCCTGAGTATGATACTATGGGTTACGCCAAAATAACAAACAATGGAGGTGAGATGGCAGGCAGAAAACAAGACACTTGATACCTAGAAAGTACCTGCATAAAAGTAAATCGGGGTTATTTTATTTCTAAGTAATTGCCTATTTAGAAACTCGGGTTTGTAGAATTAGATTATCCAGCTAAAGTAGAAACCGTGTTCATCTGCAAAACACATGGTACGTCATGGTGATTAGGCATGGCCTAGAGAGCTGTCAGCTAGGCAGACGGCTGAATATGACTCTGAAGTAGGATAAAAAGAAAGTGTATGGATTGATGAGAGAGGGGAAAAAAGTGAAAAATAAAATCTCCCCTATCCCCAACCCCAGAATCCATTATAGGCTGTCCCTATTGCAAAAAGCCTACAGGGAAAGGGGAAGCCAGTGATAAGCCTGCAAGGAACATGAGGAAGTCACAAGGGTTTTTGTTTTATTTTGTTTTCTGTCTTCTCTTTTCACCGTCGATGGACTCTTCCTCTATTCTGCGGCACTAATGGTGGGCAACTGCAACTATGCTAGAATGTACAGAATTTTGAGCATTTTATTGCTTTCTGTTGTGGCTGGAGTGATAAGTAGAACACTAGAGGTTAAATGGTCAAAACTAAAAGCTTCCACTCACATCAACCACTGTGATCAAAACAAAAGATAGGCCACTTCCATCTTTATAGCCAGTTAATACCTTAATGATATCAGTATAGCTCTTTACTAAAAGAATCTGTAGGCTGCCATCTTTAGGGAACTAAAAACTCTACCTGGTTTCGTATATTATGTCTTTCTATCATTTGTTATCTACCAAATAAAGTTGGATATTCTTCTATAAAGAGTTATTATCTGAAAGGCCCATGAAGGCTGCAGCCAGATAGGACATTGCATAATATTTAGAGTTCCTGCCAACAATTGGTGGTAAAATTCACATGACCACAAACAACTGAGGGCCCACAGAAAATTGGCAGTTCTTAGAAAAATCTCCCCAAAGGCTGCCACACACAAATGTCCAGGCAGTGCTCCATAGGTGTCCAGCAGGGGGCACAAGTGGGGATGGAAATCGTGCCTGGCAGAGTTCCCAGCTGGGTCCAAACAAAAGGGGTCACTCTTGCTAATCTGCTCAAAGACTCTGTGAACTGTGGAGGCCATGATCCTTAAAGACCTATAGGAACAGATTTTTTTTTCACCCCAAACCACCCAAAACAGTGATTCTTCATGATGGGGCAGGCCCAAAAGGAAACTGCTGTGTCTGTGAAACTACCCTCTAGAGTCAGCTAGTCTCTGACTACCTTATAGTCCACTGAACTGTGAAAATGAGTGCAGACTTTCAAGTAAGATAAGTAGACCTGGTTCAAATGACAGCCCTGCCACGCAGGAGATGTGTGATGTAAGAATGCATTTAAACTCTTTCAGCCACAAGTCTTCTGCTTTCTCACCTAGACTTTGGTATCTGGACACTTCTGTCAGGAGGTAAGAGATGGAAACTAGATGACTGAATACTGGAATCAAAACTGTCTACATTGGTGATGGCTACTTGTCCATACTATCCCTCTTCCATTTTGAAGTAATTTTGTTTTGGCACAATGAGCATGCTTTCTAACTGAAAATCATTTCTCTTTCACATACTTTAGTCAAAACCTTCTACACATAAACTCTAAGTTCCTTGAGCTTTTGGGAAAAAACCCTGGCACTATCCATATCCCTTGCTAAGTGAACAGGTGGGGGCAAAGCAGTTCCACAAGTTGGCAGCTTCTCAAGAGAAAAGCGAAGAAACAAAATAATTGACAGTACTTGTCTTTTTTAAAAAATTCAGGTTTTGTTGCCCAAACTCCTTCAAAATCCATGTGCTTAAATATGCATATCACTCTATTGAAACATCTCCTAAATGATACCAAAATGTCCTCATATTTCAAGAGGCTCTTGGTCCATTTGTGGAGACGGCCATGCACATAAGGGACTGTAAAACAAGTCATTCATTTATCGATGGACTGATTCATTTATTTACTCAACAATATTCATTGAGCATTTGACATGCCTTAGAAACTGTCCCAGAGCTTGTACCAGGGAATGCAGGAGGCATCCTGCCTTCAAGAGCTCACGCTTTCTTGGGGGATATTGCTGTGTGGTAAGTGGCAAGTTCTTTAGAGGTTTGTGGAGTGGGGCTAAATCCTCTATGTAAAAGTGTAGGCTAGGGCTTCACCAAAATTTTAGTGTGAAACCCTATGTATTAGTCAGTCAGAGGGGTGCTGTTGTAAAATACCAGAAATCAGTTTGTTTACATAAAGGGGTAGAAGCTTACAGTTACCAGGCCATAAAGCATAAGTTTCTTCCTTCACCAAAGTCTCTTGCCACGTGTTGGAGCAAGACAGCTGCCAATGTTTGCCAGGGTTCAGGCTTCTTGGGTTCCTCTCTTTCTGGGGCTTGCCTCTCTCCGGGCTTAGGCTTGCTTCTTTCCACAAGGCCAGCTATAGACTATCAGGTGAAGGGCTCGTCTCTTCCCAGGGCCTTCTCTTCTTCCTCATGACCAAGCTCCTCTATGTGCTTACTTCCCCAGGCTCCAGCATTAAAACTCCAACATCAAAACTCCAACTTTTATTTTTGATTCCCCACCCACCAAGGGGCGTTGCTCAATGCCCTACTGACTTGGCCCAATCAAAGCCCTATTCATAACTTAATCATGCCCAGATGAACAGACAAGTTTACAAGCATAATCCAATATTTATTTTTGGAATTCCTAACTATATCAAACTGCCAAACTGCTACACCCTACTTGACTTTTTTCCCGATGTTATTGATTCTCACATCATCTTGTCTTTCCTGTTTCATCTGGCCTGAAAGGCTATTTTGTTTGGCAAAGTTCCACCCATCCTACAGGCCTGATTCTGTCACTAATTGCACTATGAAACTTTGCGTCAAACCTTTCATGCAGCACTTCTTGCTCTGCTGCATAATTCCATATGCATTTACAAATACAGCAGGCTATTTCACTACAGTGAAGTCTTATTTGCTTACCTTACTATTTCCTACAGTAAGCTGGGGGAAAGCAGCCTGTCAAAGGCCGGCTCCTCTTCCATTCCATAGACTACCAATGTCTAGCACAGGACCCAGTGCTTATTGAGTCTCTGATAAGACTTTCCCCATAATGAAGGAATGCATGAGTTTTACTGAGACTTTCATGGGAAGACTTGGAAGCCAGGTGTAGAATCCCTTTTTAAACTCTTTCAAATTAATTTCAGTTGCTCACATTTATGCATAAATTATTAGAACTAATCAGTTAGGCTATTTTCCCCAAATGTAAATTCATTTTTAACAGAGTTAACTTGGAGAAAACAGCATGGGCTTTTAGGGGACAAAAACTAAGTTCAAATCTCACTTATTCATTTATCATTCTTGACATTTTGTCTAAAAATCTAAACCATTCTGAGCCTTAGTCTACCACATATTTTTTGATGATCAAAATTAAACTTTTTCTTCATCCAAATAAAAAGATTGGTCTTGCTGAGGAGTGTATATTTGGGGCTGCTATGAAACTCAGGTAGTGAGTTATTGTAATAATATATTGTAATAATATTGTAATAAAAATATAATACTCTTCAATTTGGGATTGTCCACAGCCTGGCATTCAGTGAGCCTTGCACATTTCTGAGACAAGTGCATTCCCTAAGAAAAGACTTTCAGATTCACAAATAAGCTGATGCGCCACATGTTGCCAGTGTGAAAGATGTCACCTCGATAACAGTTGACTAGGGATTTAATAGCACGATGTAACCCATTACAAAGAAGCCCAGGCAAAATGATTATTTCCAAATTTTCTCCAGCATTTTAAATCTGCATTAATGAAATGTGACTTTTCAGAATGACTGCAGTGAGTATCAAATGGGATACTCAGTGAACAGCATACTGGAGCCCAGGTAAAACTGGCAGGGCAATGACCTGGCAAGCTTGGGGATAGTCTGCAGAGACTCTTTCATACCTGGATTCCTGTTGTTATTATATAAAGAATACATTATTCTTCATTGTTTTTTTTTCCTGTAGGATTTCTTATTCCACATCCATAGCATACACCCACCATAACACCATACACTCTTTCCCACAGATAAACTCATACCCCACTACCTGTCATCTTCCTAGGACACACACCTTTGTCTTTCAACACTTAGGCATCATCTCCTCCTGGAATCTTCTTTCAAAACCTCTAGGTTGAGTGAGGTGGCCTTGTATGTACACCATATTTTTTGGGGGGAGGATGTCTTTTTTTATTAGAGTAGTTGTGGGTTTACAGAAAAATCATGCAGAAAGTACAGTTTCAGTATACCCTCCCACATGCCTATTATTTACACTTTGCATGAGTGTGATACTTTTGTTAGAATTGATGAAACAATATTATTATGATTCATCTATTGATAAGTGTCCACAGTTTACATTGGGGTCCACTGTGTTGTACAGTTCTTTGGTTTTTAAAAAACCTACTTATATCCTTAAATTTCCCCTGGATGGAGGGTGGTGATGGTAGCACAACACTGTGAATGTAATTAATACCCCTGAAATGTATATTTGAATGTGGATAAAAGCAGAAATTTTAGGTTGTACTTACACCAAATTTTATCTGTTGAATTATATGTCTGTACTTCCCTCATTAAAGGTAGTGGTTTTGCTTCACGATCTCTGAAGCATCCGAATCTAGCAAAGTGGCTGGCAAATAATAGTTGCTAATTAATAACTTATCTTAGATCCTAGGAAGGAAGGAATGAAATCATAATTGAGCAGGTTTTGTGAATTTGTAACTCCATTACCACATGCTATTATTTAACTCATCATCACCCAGGTACGTTTCCCTTTTCCTTTCACTTTACAGTCCAGTGGATGGTTTGGAATTCTCATAAAATTATTTGTTCCTAAAATAGGAATAATGAAAAAAGAAAGGAAAGCTAAAAACATTCTTTTTCAATACTGGGACAGTTTCTCTTTTTGGACTCTGATTCCTTACGCAGTTGAGCTGCGCTTAATTATGTCCATGGAATTGGCTAAGGTTTTGTGTTATTGTTGATGTTGTTTTAACCTCCCAGGGCCAGTTTTTACATTTATGATAGCACTAATCCAATCCAATTTGTTAAGCATGTAATACACACTAGGCCAGGCAAGAACGCAAATTTAAATAAGTTATGGTCTCTGCCCTCAGAGGGAAAAATGACAAACTGAGTGAACAGACTTAGAGCTGCTTTTGGGCCATGGGAGGGTTTAGGGAAGAGTATGGATGGAGAGTGGGTTTCCGCTTGTTTCTTTTTCTGGTTATTTATCCATTTTTCTTGCCTGAGTCTCATAATCAGGCATTCTTTTGCCCCATTTTACAGATGATGAGATTAAGCCTTGGGGAAATAAACCAGCTTTTTATAAGTAGCTATTTGACAGGGGAATGCCAAATTTGATTATCTAGGACTCTCTGACAGACTCCAGATAATATCTTCTTTTTACTACCTGCTTCTGCCTCCTCTGGCATAGCTCACATTCTAAAGAGATAGAGAAAGAAACGAGTTTTCATTCAACATACTTTCGTAGAATTCTGAGCTTGGGCTCTCGGACTGAGCTAGACATAGAGTTTAAGGAAATACAGAAAACATGGCGCGCCTTAAGTTGCAGTCTATAGAGGTGTTCTCTGGTTGCTATTATAAGTGAAGTGAGAACTAATACATTATTTTGGAAGCACTGATAGAAACAGGAATGGTCACACAGGCTAGAGGGAATTTGGTTATCTTCAAGAAGGTTCCATAGAGGAGGTAATATTCTGAGGTCTTAAATAAAATGAATATGGGAGTGACCTGATCAAGTGGGACATCTTATTCCCTTACGAATTTTGTGAAGGGAACTAGCTAAGGATCTGGCTGGATTTGTGTCCCTGCCCAGCTTTGCACAGCCCACCAGGGAGTAGACAATTTGCTTGAAGGATACCCTCTAGGCGGGATGTATTCTCTGGGCACTAGATAGGTCAATTCGAAGGACAAGTCCACCACTGCTGGTGATTTTCCAATTTACCCACAAGAATAAGAATGATTCGTTTTAAAACACAATGGGCAGCCTTTGTTTTTGTAGGAAGAAGATTGGTTTTTCTGTGTGATATTTTAGATAAAAATCTTGGTGTAAAGAGAGGGAAAACTAACAAAATACTTCTAAGATTAGGCGGTAATTGAGAACACAGAGCCATTTCACCTCCCTAGGCTGGACAGAGGCACAAAGCCTGTTCTCAGAATCAATAATCAAAACAAATCCTACCCCAGCAGGACATACGGTCTCTGTCCAGTTAATAAAAGCTCAGGCTCCTATTTTTAGATCTATTTTCACACTAGGGAGACAGCAGTGACACAAAGGCGTTTCGTACAAAAGCCACTAGCCCTTTTCAGAAGCTCGTTTTCCTTTAAATAGGTGTCTTTCCCTCTCTTTCTTTCCTTTGTCTCCTGTTCTAATTAAAGCAGATTTTAAGGAGGAGTTCGCCGTTTCAAAGACATATTTTCTGGTTTCAGGGTTGACTGTCAGCTTTTCAATTTGATGAATTACCCAGGCACTTTGTATGCTTGCTAAACAAAGTATTTTTTTGTTCGTTCCCAGAAAGCTGAGGAACATGGAGATTTTAGAATCAGTCCCTATAGATACCTTGCCAAATCCCTGCTAGTCACGTTGTTATTAAGGGAAAGACATGTATAGAGTCTGGGTTGAAAACTTTGTGGGCTTCCTCTTTGGAAAAACTAAGTAATCCTCAGATAACCGAGATGAGAGGTGGTAGAGGGTGAAAGATCTACCCGATTGGTGAGAGAATCAGACTTGTCTGGAGTGAAGCAGCGCAGAGATCAGTAATGAGTACATTTCCGATCTGGACATCTCAGCCACCTGGAATTCTGCTGGGGCATCCAGGGCTTCTGGGTCTTGGGAGGAACCTCAACAGACTTCTCTTTAACTTATGACTAATTTCCCACTGTTGACCACAAAAATAAATCCTCAAACTCAACATTTGTAATTAAACGGATTTGGGAAAGTGGCTATTATTTCTGCATCTCTCCAGGCCACACTGGGAAAATTATTTTATGTTTTGAGCCTTAGATTGTTAATCCTTAAAATAATATATTTTTTTGTTCTTCGTGCTTTCTACGTGTCAGACCTTGAGCTAAGAACTTGAATCACGTTATGGCATTTGATCCTCAAAACAACTCTTAAGAGGTAGATAATATTTTTATATCTACTATCAAATTTGGAAACTGAAACTTAGAGAGACCAAGCAACTCAAATGCAAAACGGGAATATCTTGCAGGGGGGTTGTTAAAATATTTTTTAAGAATACGTAGAGCACCTGTGTGAAGCAGCACCATGTTGAGGGTGCTGACGGCACTGGCGGGGTGCTGGTGGAGCTGCTGGTTGTGGCGGTCGGAATCCTGAGCCAAAGGTTGACTAAGAGAAGAGAGACTTTGGAGCTACTTCAAACTTGCCTTGCAAAAAGTAGCTATTCAATAGCTTTGCATTCATTGGCATTGCCAGGATAACTTGTGGGCCATTTGGATTGTGGAGGCCGGTGCAGGTAATTTTTGGACCACACACCGCAAGGCTGGTTTATCTATTCCATGCGCTACCTGAGAAGATGAGCATAAGGCTTGGGTAAAGACAAACCTGTGATAAGGAGTTACGGCACTCCAGGGAGTGCTCTGTGTCTGTAGCATCCTGACACTTTCTGAAATAGGTTCTACACTTTTCTAAAATTTTGCCTTAAGCATATGGGCTGTTTCAAACTCAGGTTTCAATAAAACTCAAACCATCTGGACCTTTTCAAATTCAGGTTTCAATATTGCTCAAGAGACCGATAAAAATACAAGGGAGGTATTAGTATTAAGCTTTTGCACTTGTGAGGAAGAAATGAATTAATATGAACCCTTGGCAAATACACTTAAGCTCATTTACACTTAAGCTCAAGCTTATTTAATTAAACAAAAAGGGGGTTCCGTTGAATGGCATCAACTGTAAAAACGAAGTTGCATGTGTTTTAGCATACAGATTCCTTCACAAAAAGAAGTTAAATTGGCATTTGATATCGGAGCTATTCTCTCTTACTGATCATCTATCAATAATAATAATAAAACTATGATTTATTAAATACCTATTATGCCTTTTATTAATTTCATTTAATTTAACCTCACAAAAGCTCTGCAAGGTAAGCAATATATTTTCTCGAGATAATGAATTTGGAGAATAGAAAGATTAAATCATTGATAGGTTCTGCAGCCTGATGGAAGGGTTGAGATTAGAATACAGGTTTGACTGCAAAACCCCTGTCTCATTTATAGAAAACAAATCAGAAAATACATTCTGTAATTCTTGGTACTTTGTACCGTAGAGTTACCTTGTCTAGTAGTTTGAT
>PVKH010006812.1:0-20717 GCA_004027955.1 Chaetophractus vellerosus | reverse complement strand
TCCTTGAATTCTTTCTCATGATGAAGCCAAGAACCTGGACACTGACATCTGTCTCTGATACGATACCATCTAGGCTACATCACCTTTTCTTCTATCCTTCAGAAAGCTAGATGAGCATAGTGCCAACAGTGTCAGCTAAACACTAAGGGTCTTATTGTAGCATTTTAGTGCTTCTTGAGAAATAGTGCTTGAGTCAGTCTAACTCAAAGTTGGAAAGTAAATGCCCAGAGGCATGAGGGAAATTGCTATGCATGGTAGCTTAGGGACCTTTGGCTAGGGTGTTTTCAGACATGCATCAGGTATTGTGTGCTGTTGAAACAGTAGCAGGACTCAAGCTGATTGGTGATACAAGGGAAGACACAGCCAGGACATTCAAAAACTATGCTACCATGGGGTGTGCCAAGATTTTTTCTGAAGTTAGAGGTCCTGAGCACCATGGCTATCAGTTAAAAAGCATTTATTAGGGGACCTTACTTACTGAAAGCTGCAGATTCCTCATAAGGAGCATCACGACTGGCAATAAGTTCACTGGAGTATGCCCATATCTACAGTAACCACCCAATAGATTATATATGGCTAAGGAACAAAAAGTGGCTTAAATCCAGGGCTTGCATATAAGTTTTGGGAAAATATTGTGGTATGTACTCTTTTCTCAAAAATGATATGCCAGGGTGGGCAGTGTTCAATACTGTAGCAGCCCAAACTCTTCATGTTTCTATGTAGTTATAGGCAGGGATACCTAAGGAAAGAGGTAGGAATAAGGTCAATCTTTGGTCAGGTAGAGTTGCTATATGTATTATGCAATCCACACTATTGACTGGTCTTTACATGAGTCCTTTTTTTTTCTAGAGTCTTTGGGCCATGGTTGAACAACAGTTTATCACTACACAGATGTTAAGTGAACCCTCAACTATAGATTTATGTATACTAATGTGGCATTCTGGGCTATCTCAGAATCAGTCCTTACAGAGAGTTCCCCTACCAATCTGTTGATGGGATATTCCCCCTGTGATGTCCTCTGTTTGTGGTAGAGCTTGTTATACAATGAGGAAATACTTTTCTAGGATGATACATTGGTGCTCAGCTCCTTCAAAGATTTGATACAAAAAATCTATGGGGATTCATGTCTTACTGTCCCTTTCCCATAAGACCCATCCCAGTCTATCCTCTGTGATAGAGACATCTAGCTCAAATGTGATAGTTTGCAGGGCCTTTGGTCAAGCTACTAAAATGTTTGCTTTGGCAAAGGCCTCCTCTTCCTTGCGCACTCAATCCCATCCTGCACTCTTTTTTATTAGCTTATACAGGGACTTATGCATTGAGCCAAATTAGGAGTGAATGTCATTCAATAGTCCAATAATCCCACAAAAATCTCCATCTCTTTAGGCAATTGAAGGTGTGTGTAAGCTTGGACCTTACTTTTCACAGTAGATGGTAAAACATAAGCATAAACTGACCACATGACCCCCAGGATCCTGATGGTGCTTCCTGACCCTGTATTTTCTGGAGGTTGATTGCCCATCCTCTTTTCTGTAGGTACTGCTGGACCTTCTCCATGGCTTTCTGTAAATTACTTGAGTTTACAGAGGTTAACAAAGTATCATCCAAATGGAGTTCTATGGGTACTCCTATAAATGGACCCAGGGCAGACAGGTCCCTGACTATTAATCCATGACAGATAATAAGGTTATGTATATATGTTTGGGGTGGTACCTGGAAATCCCATTGTTATCCTTCCTTAGGATGGCAAACATGTCTTGTGACTGTTTATCTCTTGTTTTACTTCAGAAAGCCTTGGGCAAATCCATAACAATGTAAGAAGTTGTCTATCACTTTAACATTTAGAATACATTGGGTATGGCAACCTAGAGAGCAGGAGTCACGTTGTTCAGTTCCCGAAAAAATTAGTCATCCAACTTGTTCCATGTGGTTTGAATACAGGTCAAACTGGGTTATTGAAAGGACTTGGTGCTAGTCAGATAATTTGCACCATTTCCAATTCCAAGGTACATGTGGATATTTCTTTCTGCTCCTGGACAGGTGAAATTTTTAATAGCCACCATTCTCCTTCGATCTTGGTCTTGGTAGGAAGATAGGTTCCCATTTGGCATGCCCTAAAGCACTACCTTTACATTCCTCATCATTAGGAGAAATTCTCCTACAGTGGTGTCTAAGGCAGCCTCTAAGAGAGTATTTACTGATAGTACAATTGCAGCTATAGGGGTATGCACAAACATAACTGTAGGATGGAAAAGCTTGACTTATTTGAAGAGAAGTATGAGTATGGATGCTCTCCCACATCCATATCCTTATGCCAGTGATCCAGAGTTCTAATTAACCCTTATCTCCACGTCTCATAAATCACATAAACCATTCTCATTTGAATTTATCTACACCTCTCGTAATATGGCTGAGAAATGAAAGTGGCTAAATGCCAAGAGCTTGCTTATATGTTTGGGAAACTATTTTGGCATGTGTTCTTTTTTTAAAACAAGATGTACAAGGGGTGTGCAGTGTTCAAGGTTATAGCAACAAAAGGTCAGCATAATTCCAGGAAATTATGGGGTTGGATGCCTGAGATGGGGGACAGGGCAAAGTCAATCCTAGATCAGGGAGGAGATGGCCTATGTATCAAATAATCAGGAATTACAACTTCTAAGGGCTTTCAAAGACCTATTAATTCCTTCATTTTCACATAATTTCATTTTTCCTTCTTCCAAACAAAATTTCCTTGGCATAGTAATAAAATAAATAACTCCTAGCACTTAAAAATTTGCCATATATTTTGTGGAAATTCAAAACCTCTTTCTTTATTTTTAGTCTTAAATATGCACTCAATGTCCCCAGCTTCCAAATAGGTGGGCTGAAGAGTCACTTTTCTGCATGGCTGATGGGTTTAGGGGATATTTAAAGTCCACTTCTTTTGAAAACTTGTAGAAGTTTCTAAGACATTGCAGATTTCCAAAATAATTTTCAGAATTAACCTAAATGTGTTTAAAGTTCTGGTTTGCATTTCTTTGCATTTACTTCAAATTTGGATATTGCAGAAAAATTAGCAGGTGAGTATCTCAGGGGAAATTCTTCCTGAAGCAGCCTAAAATTAACATGAAGGCCATTTAGAATTGAAGGTCTGTGAATTACCCATGCAATCTTCATTTGGAGAGAATCCCACTAACTATATTTTCGGTTGGCTAAATACTGTTTAATTTTGAGGCATCCAATTTATCTATTTTTTCTTTTGTTGTTTGTGCTTTGGGTGTAAGGTCCAAGAAACCATTCACAAGATCTTGATGATGTTTCCTTACATTTTCTTCTAGGAGTTTTATAGTTCTAGTTTTTGAATATAGGTCCTTTACTCATTTTGAATTAATTTCTCTATAAGATGTGAGATAAGGGTCCTCTTTCTTTCTTTAAGATATGAATATCCAGTTTTCCAAGCACCATATGTTTAATAGGCTATTCTGACCCAGGTAAGTGGGTTTGACAGCCTTGTCAAAAATCACTTGACCATAGGTGTGAGGGTCTATTTCTGAACTCTCAATTCAATTCCATCAGTCAATTTGTCTATCATTATGCCAGTACTATGCTGTTTTTAACACCATAGCTAAATATTATGCTTTAAATTCTGGAAGTGAGAGTCCTCGAACTTGGTTCTTCTTTTATAAGAATTTTTTTGGCTATTCTGGAAGACTTACTCTTCCAGATAAATTTGGTGATAGGATTTTCCAGTTATACAAAGAAGGATATTGGATTTTTATTGGGATTGTATTAAGTCTATAGACAAGTTTAGGTAGAATTGACATTTTAATGATACTTAGTCTTCCAACCAATTAACATGGAATATCCTACCGTTTATTTAGATCATCATTGGTTTCTTTTAGCAATGTTTTATACTTTTCTGAATATAAGTCCTTTATGTCCTCAGGTGGATTTATTCCTAAATGTGTGATTCTTTCAGTCACTGTTGTAAATGGATTTTTTTTTTCTGATTTCCACTTCAGATTGTTCCTTAGTAATGTAAAGAAATGTTATTGAATTTTGTTTGATAATCTTGTATCCCACCACTTTGCTGAAATGTCTACCATATCTAATATTTTGGTGGATTTTTGGGGGTTTTCTAGATATAGGAGTCTTTGATTTTAGCTCTTTCTTCCTTTATAATATAAGCACTGTTGGTCATAAATTTCCCTCTCTGCACTGCCTTTCCTGTATCCCATAAGTTTTGGTATATTGTGTTCTCATTTTCCTTTGTATTGAGTTATTTACTGACTGCTCTCAATTTTTTCTTTGACCCACTGATTATTTAAGAATGTATTTTAATCTCCATAAATATTTATGAATTTTCCTTTTTTCTGCCTGTTATTAATTTCCAACTTTATTCCATTATGATCAGAAACAGCGTTTTTAATAATTTCAATGTTTTTAAATTTATTAAGATCTGACATATCTCAACATATGGTCTATCTTGGAGAAAGATCCATGAGTACTTGAGAAGAAGGTATATACTGCTGTTTTGGGATGCAATGTTCTTAAAGGTCTGTTATGTTTAGCTCATTTAACATATTATTCAAGCTCTCTGTTTCCTTATTTATCCTCTGTCCAGATGTTCTATCTAATGCTGAGAATGGAGTGTTGAAGTCTCTAACTATTATTGGAGTGGTGTCTATTTCTCCCTTCAGTTTTGGCAGTGTGTCTCATGTATTTTGGGGGAACCTATGTTAGGTGAATAAATAATTATTATTGTTATTTCTTCTTGGTGTATTGTCCCTTTTATTAATATACAGGAACATATTTATCTCTTGTAACAGTTTTGCATTTAAATCTATTTTATCCAATACTAGTATCAATACACCCACTTTTTAAAAATTTCTATTAGCATGGAATTTTTTTCCCCAACCTTTCACTTTCAGCCTGATCGTGTCTTTGCCTCTAGGGTGAGTATCTTGCAAACAATAAATAGATGTGTCAAATTTTGTTATCCATTCTATCAGTCTTTGTCTTTTAATTGGAGTGTTCAATCCATTAAAATTCAGTGTTATTACTATGAAAGTGTTTCTTACTTCTAGAAATTAGTGTGGGGTGGGCTAAAATGGGGTCAGAGTAGCTCAGGCAGGACCCAGCTCTCTTGCTGTATACGGAGAAGATGTAGAAGTCATCTGAGGGATCCACTTTGGGAACCCATGCAAGCCAGGAGAGTGCTGCAAGCATTGTCCAGAGGGACTATGGTCAGAGAGATGGATAGGTCAAAGGGAAAACCATGGTTGGAAATGCCAGCCATTCTCCACCTCCTGAGGGGATGAGTCTTGGTAAAATCTGCAGCTCAGCAGCCAAGGGTGAGGGGAAAGGACTGCTCCTTGGGAAAAGGTGGATGTAGTGGAGGCCTGAGTGTAGTTTCTCTTCAGAGAATATAACTACCATACTTTTCTGGTTCAGAAGATCTAGTGGAAATTGAAGGATTTGTGTCTGTGGAAGAGTTTGCTCAGGAGCACCATCTGCTGGCCAGAAGGGAAAAAGAAGAAAGACAGGATAGTCTCTCCTGATTCTTTCCCAGGCATTGTAGACCTGGTTAGGACCCCATGAGCAACTCTCTGCCCCTGTTTTGACTACTTAAACAGGTAAATATTAAAGTTACTAAAAATTAAAATAAAAATCAAAGAACAAAATTATCAACATAAACAGATGCTTAGGTATCAAAAAAGATAACAACTCATACTAGGAAACAGAAAGATATGGCCCAGTCAAATGAACAAACTAAGAAACTAGATGAAACTCAGGATTTAAGACAACTAATAAATTATGTTCAGGCAAACCTCCTTAATCAATTTAAGGAGATGAAGGAAAGCATGTCATATTAAGATGACCCTGCGTGAGCAAAAAGAACAATTTTAACACCTGAAAAAAGTGAGAACTTATGGAATGAAAGATACAATGGATGAAATTAAAAATACGTTAGGGGCATATAACATCAGATCTGAAATATTAGAAGAACAAATAAGTGAATTAGAGGACAGATTATTTGAACTTGAAAAGATAGGATAACAGACAGAGAAAAGAATCCCAAAAATTGATCAGGGTCCCAGGGAACTGAATGACAACATGAAACGCACAAGCATCCACATTATAGGTGTCCCCAAAGGAGAAGAGAATGGAAAAGGTGTAGAAAGAATATTTGAGGAAATATTGACTGAAAATTTTCCAACCCTTATGAAAGATATGAATATCAATAATCAAGAAGGACAATGTACCCAAACAAAATAAATCCTAATATGCTCACTCAACAGCATCTATTCTTGAGGTTTTTAAAGGCCAAGGATAAAGAGAAGATTTGGAAAGCAGCAAGAGAAAAGTTCAAAGACTCTACAGACAAACAAAATCTGATAGAGCATGTTGACAAGAGACCAAATCTACAAGAGCTGTTAAAGGGTGTGTTACAGCCTCAAAGGAAAAGACAAGAAGAGAGCCCTGGAGAAGAATGTAGAAATGAAGGACATAAGTAAGAGATATTGAAAGGCTTAAAAGACAAACAATATTAAGATATGACAACAGAAAGCTATGGGATAACACTGAACCCATTTTAAATAGGAACTTTGATGAGATTACTTTAGTTAAGGTGTGGTCCAACTCATTCAGGATGGGTTAATCCTGAATTAGGATTATGAACAAACAAATATTTTTTATGAGTATACAATTGTATGTGTTTGTGGAGGGCAGATGGCATGAGGTATGAATAACCATCTCCTTCTATGTATAAACAACTATGTCCTTCTATGTATTAATATAGGTGAGTATGTCAAGGTGCATTCTTCCTGATGGAAGCTAAATCTAACCTGAATTCCCGTCATACTTGGCATTCAATAAATTACACATGCCCACTTTGGTTTGGAGAGTGACCCATATCCAAGTTTCATTCTTACTACCATAACTTCTCTTGCAGGAGAAGATAATTTGATTACTATACAATTGATTTATTAGACATTAGTTTTAAATAATTATTCAGAAGCCAAATTCCAGTTGAAATGAGTAGAATTAAAGTTAATGAAATTTTCAAGCTTGTAATGAATTTCACTGGTCCCACTCTGATGATTATCTGTCATTCTCCATATTCCTATCAAGGAATATCTATGTTTATGTTTGACTATCAACAATTTTCCTATGTTTCAGATAATCTGCCATTCTAAAATGCCTAGAAATGTCTGGGTCAACTAAGGTAATTTATAACCCGTCGCATTCGCATACCAGTAGGAGAAAATTTGAATTTATGATGGAAATTGTGCTCTAACAATAAAAGCATCTATTCTTACTGTGCTATAGCACACTCAAAAAGGCATGCAGAATATTTACTAAATCTACTCAAAAAGTATAGAATTGTTTTAGTATATTTCTATCATAAAGGGAAAAGAACCAGAGTTAAAAATTGCCTTAATCGGTCAATTTGTCATCTTGATTCATTTTGTATTTGACGGATTGTGGAACTTGATGCTTAGCTAATCATTCTCTTCAAAATTATGTTGTGTTTTTATTGTGTCTATTTCTTCATTGAACTTGGTTTTGTATGCATGCATGACAATTTCGGTATTTGCAAAAGTCCTCCATCAAAGAAGAAAAGAAGTAAAAAGAAAATGACCTGTGTGGCATGAACCATGTATGATATTGCTGTATTTCATATTACTTCACTTATTCCTTATCATATTTCTAAATTATGTAACAATTTCTCAGTTGATAGATAATGATATGAGTTTTAATGATATTAAGAAATAAGCTGGGGCTGGCTCGATAGCCCAGTGGATAGGGCGCCGGCATACCACATGGGAGGCCCCGGGTTCGATTCCCGGGGACCTCTCCTAGCGGGCAGACCGCCTTGAGAATGGCAAGCCACCATCGGTGGGCCAGAGCCGCCGTGGGCAGGGCAAAAAGCTGCCACGTACAGGGCAAGAGCCGCCACAGGCAGGGCAGGTCGCCCGCGGATGGAGCGTAGCCAGCCACCCGCGAACTGAATCAAGCGCCAGCCGTGAATGGACGCAGAGACCGCCCACAAGCGGGGAAAGCCACGCCTGCGCAGTGACCACTCTCGGCGCATCGCCGCAGCGGGGGGAAGGGGAGATATGTAATAAAATAAATAAATCTTAAAAAAAAAAAAAAAAGAAATAAGCTTATGGTCAAAACTGTCAGTTTATTTTAAACTCCTCAATATTTCTACCTCTTTGTTTCCATTGTTTTTAACATTTCCACAGTGGACAGCTCATACTTCCTTCTTTTCATCATGTATGGCATCAATACTCTCATAGGAGTTTTCTTATATTTTCTATGGTCAAAATTTATTATTTGTCTTTTTTTTAAAAAAAAAAAAGATTTATTTATTTATTTTATTACATATCTCCCCTCCCCCGTGCTGTGGCGATGCGCCAAGACTGGTCACTGCACAGGCGTGGCTTTCCCCACTTGTGGGCTGCTTCTGCTTCCATTCACGGCCGGCTCCACTTCAGTTCATGGGTGGCTGGCTGCGCTCCATTCGCGGGTGACCTGCCCTGCCCGTGGTGGCTTTTTGCCCTGCCCATGTCGGCTCTGACCCACCCATGGTGGCTTGCCATTCTCAAGGCGGTCTGCCCACTAGGAGAGGTCCTCGGGAACTGAACCCGGAGCCTCCCATGTGGTATGCCGGCGCCCTATCCACTGGGCTATGCAGCCGGCCCCTACTTTTTGTCTTAAAGACAATGATTCTTCTCATCTGAATCGATTCAAGTTTCTTTTTACCCTCTACTAACCACACTGATCATAATAGCATGCTCCTTTGGCATGCAGGATTTGATTGTAAGGGGCTATTGTGGATTAAGTAGCTAACATAAATCTAGAAAAAAAAGCAAAAGTCTTGACCTAAGGAATGTACATTTAGATAAAACTAAGGGGCCGGCTCGATACAAAAAAGTAATCTACAAAAACCATTGTGGCACCATAGATAAAACAAATCACATTTAAACTAATATAAAGGGGAGACTTCTGAGAAAGACTTGATAGAGAAAGAAAAAAATTCGATTAAATACTAACTTTGCGTCCTTAATAGGATTAGAAAAAAAAGTAACTCTTAGGAAGCAGAGCATATACCACAAGGGGGAAGGGCATGGTTAAGATTATATGAAAAGCAAGATCATTAAATTACAGAAATTGTTTCAGAATATGCACATACAATATAAAAGTAAAGTCATTCTGGAGGCACTGGACAAAGAAGGATAAATGAGAGAAAAAATGAGGTCAATAAAATTAAGTAGAGTCTTTTATTAGAAAGGAATTGGACAAATTATTATTTTGCCAGGGTATTAATTAAGAAACAAAACTATTGTTAGGTTTGATTTCTTTTTGGAAAACCCATCACAAGATCAAATGGCAAAGACTAAATGTTTGAAAGAAAGGGTTGGAACATGAAATATTTTATTACTAAGACTATTTGTATATCATTGTTTTAGAAAGAAAAAAATAAAGCTAAATTAAAAATAAAACACATTTAATAATTTCATGATGTGAACAACACGTCTTTCTTTAAACATATTATTTCTAACAAATGTTCAAATGTAACACACCATTCTTTTTTTGACTGTATACACAATTCTCACATCTGGGAACATGTCATGTGCTACTAACAATCATACGTGAACAGTAAAATAAGTGACAACTGAAAAACCAAACACTTTAACATGTATCACCATGTGTCTCTCAAGATGAGAATGAAATCTAAAGGACTATCAACCTCCTGTAATATCCTTTTATAAAAATCTTTATATCAAGGAAACACTACTATTTCAATTAATCCTTACCCTCACATATTATAAAGCACATAAACAAATCAATCTTACACTGAGCCTTGGTTCCCATTTCTGCAGACTTTTCTCCCTGTCCAGGAGCTTGTCTTTTCTCAGCAGAATGATTGCATTAGTTCCACACAGCACTTCCCAGAATGAGTTATTCCTGCCCCACAGCCAGTTGGAGGTCTAGGAAAAGCCAGGAAGCCAGCAATGTCTGTCTTAATACTAAGAACTCCTCATTTTACATTTCACTTCTAGGGACATTTCACACATCCAAGTGATAACTTATTTCCACTGGAATCATGAAGCCTCTGGAATGTTATGGAAAACCATTTTGTCTATTCCAATGGAAATTAGCTCTGATGAATTAGTTATTCATCAGTCTATTGATTTGTGTTAATGTACTATTTTACCGAGGAATATTTGAATTTTTTAAGTTAAAACATGATGCATTTATGTTAGCAATACATGGGTTCCTTGTGTTTTTTAGAGGAAGAGGAAAAACCCTTACCATCTGAGAGAATGTTGTTGAGAAGAATACTGAAATGGAGACACATTCACAAAATAAAGCCAAGGATGATATATTTATCCATTTTTGAGCTTAATTTGCTCATCTACTATTTGAAATAAATTGCAAAGGAAAGCAAACGTGCTAGAAATTGCTCATGCAATTTAATTTTCCTGCTAAGAACAGATATGGTTCTCAAACTACTTCTAATTGTTGATATTTTGGTACTAGTTCTGAATATTTTGGGTATTTTGAATTAACACAAAGAAGTAAAATTGCTGGATCATAGTGTGTGGTAGCTTGAATAATTAAGTCAAACAGTATTTCAAAGTGTTTGCGCAAAATTGCAATACTACCAGCAATGTATAAGTGTTTCATTGTATTGGAATTTTGAATGTTTTTTCTTTTTTCTTTCTTGGTCATGCTAAAGGATTTGGAATATTATTAATCTTTCCAAAGAACCAACATTAACATTGTTGATGTTCTCTACCCAAGACTGTTATTTATGCCATTGAATTTTTCTCTTATTTTCTTTTTATCATTATCTCTAATATTGTTTGGATTTAATTTGATTTTTTCCCCACATCTTGATTCCTAGGATACTTAGATCACTGAATTGCATACTTTTTATTATTAATGTTAGATATCATTACAAATTCTCTGTAATTTAAAAGGATTTAAGGGACTATTATGAATATACTAAGACCAATAAATTCAACACCATAGATAGATTGGACAAATGCTTGAATAATGAAAATTTTAAAAGCTCTTAAAGGTAATAGGTCATCTCAATAAGTCCAAATCTATTAAAGAAATTGAATTTGTAGTTTCAAGCCTTTTTTTCCTTCTTTTTTCATCTGAAAAATAAATAATTACACATGTACATTAGAAAGAGACTAAGAAAATACACTAAAACAACAACAGCAGGTATCTCTGGAAAACGGAATAAAAGGAATTTTGTTTTTGTTTCTTATTTATAATTTTTTTCCATTTTATAAACGTTATACAATAATTTTCTACTTGTGGGGAAAACACTTTAATTTAAAAATAAACATTTGCAGGCCAGGCCCTTGGCTATGGGCCAGGCAGCTTCCTTTTTGGTACTAGTTTAGTATAAAAGAGCTGAAGCAGAATCTTTCAGTGTTCTGGGTTGCCAGAGACCGGAAGGTCCTGATGGTGAGGAGGGGTCGCTAAGACTTCCTGGCTCACCAGTGGGCCCTCAAGGGGCTTCTCTCCAAAGGATGTGGGGAACGAGTCTGCTCAGCTGCCACATTCCTATGCCTCTCAGCCTGATAGGCTGAGCTCATGGAACACCTGACTCTCAGGTCCCATTCTCTTCCACAGCAAGGAGGCCTGGGGGTGGGAGGCGGTACATGGGAAGGGGCCCTCATGTGGGGAGGCTTGTCCTCAGTAAGCACTTTCTGCTCACCGTCCCAGAGGCACATCGTCCCACGTGATTGCGGGTCACTCCTGCGGTACTGCCATGGCTTAGCCAGGGCCAAAAATAGCTTAGACAGGCTTGGGGACAGGGTCAGCCACCACAACCCTGGCTCGTTTACAAACCCTCTATGCCACTGTGGTTTCCTACCTCTCCTGCAATTCCACCCTTAGGGGCTATGTGGTTTTAGCCCTGTGCCCTCCCCCATCGCCACTGGGGAGTGAGATTCAGAATGGTTGGTTTGTGAAATCTGTTTCTCTTTCAAACAGGGTTTGGTCTTCTTGGCCAATCTTAAGATCAAAGAAATGAAGTAACGTTATCTCTTGATCCCCTTATAGTCTTTAGCTTCTCAGATTCTTCAACATACACTAAGAACAGGATAGTATATTCTCAATTTATAAAGAACTACTTTGTTGAGCTGTATGTGGAATCCAGATAAATTTATACCAGCACCATGTTTTGTTCTTCAACACTCAAGCAAACTAATTAACTGAACAGTATACTGATGTCTACTTTTTTATTCAACAGCCTGTTCTAAACATATTCAGGGAGGCTGTCTGTGGACTTGATTTCAGTTAGCAGCATAAGCCTTTTTATACTCTATTCCTTACATAGATTATTTCTTTGCTCTTGGCAAAAGATAAATGATCCAGAATAATTGGTTCCACTTCTCACTTGAATGGAAATCTCAGAATGAATGTGCCTAGTCTTAGCAGGTTAGAAATTACTAGGACATCTAAGACCAGATGCTTGCTCTCACCATCCTTAAATGAGGGGTCTGTACCATACATCATGTCATTCCCTCACTGTAATGTAAAAAAATAACAACCCATTGGAAGTAACATTTTTTAAGAAAACCTTGATATTGATGAGGAGGACATATATTTTCAACTTATGATCGCTCTCCTCCCAGATCCACTACAACTGAATGTCTTAACTCATGTAAATGTGTGTTTAATTAAGCAGGTCATTCTTTCTTCACATTAGTGTCTTCAACTTGGCAACAGAAAACAATTTGCTTTCTAAACTGTTTCTAACAGCAGCCTTTGCAATAATTAGGAGAAAGGTGAAGCTTTCGTGTAATACTATCCTGTGTTCTTATATTCAGATACCCAGCTGTTCCTACCTCAGTTTCTCTAGTTCCAGACTATCAAATTGCTGAACCCCAAACAAATATGCTAAGTGTAAAATTCACTGAAATTATTAGTAAGTAATTCAGATTACTTTTTCCTACATGATTAAGAGCCGTGATTTGTTACAATTTAAAGAAATAACGAGTTTCACTGATTGAATGGAATTTTAGTGTGAGTTTGGAGCTGTAAAGGTTAATTATACATAGCATAGAAAAGCTGAGGGAATTACATAAATATATGCAGTTAGTTCATAGCAAAAGTGAGTAAACACCACCTAACTTTACAGAGACAAAAAACAGCTGGAATCCATTTGGCATGTGGATTTATATATAAAATTGTTGCCATCAAGTAAAGGTTCATTACTTAGATCTGCTACTTTATATCTTAATGATTTGGTGTAATTAACTGAACACTTCTTGCCTCCGTTTCCCTGTATGTAAAATGTATAGAGTTGCAACACCTACTCTCCAGTTCATTGGACTTACACAGGACAACTAACAAGGAGATGATGGACAATGTCCATCCCAAAGAACAGAGAATGTCTGCAACTGCAAGCAAAATATTTCCATCCATTTTCCCCTGGGATCTAAGCTCACTCTCAATTAGAAGCAGAGTGGGCATCACCATCCCCAAATCCTTAAGATTGGGGAATGAAAACTGGACTAAAGTATAAGTATTATTATTCTATTATAGAAATGGAATAGCTCATATCACTGATATAAAGACAGTGGCCACCAGAGGTTCTGAGGGATGGGAGGGGGAAGAATAGATGTAATATGGGAGCATTTTTGGGACATTGGAGTTGTCCTGCATGACATTGCAGTGACAGATACGAACCATTTAATATTTTGTTATAACTTACAAAATTGTGTGGGACAGAGTGTAAACCATAATGTAAACTGTATACCTTGGTTAGCAGCAATGCTTCAGTATGTGTTCATTAGTTGTAACAAATGTACCACACTAATGAAGGTTGTTGTTAATGTGGGAAAGTGTGGGAGGAGGAGGGAGTGGGGCATATGGGAATCCCTATTATTTTTTATGTAACATTTATATAATCTAAAGTGTCTTTAAAAATTTTTTTAATTCAAAAACTTTATTAAACTAAATTATAATTTGTAAAAATATATATATATTTTTGAGTTGCTTCTCATAGAAGACAGGTGTGGCGGCGTGAGCTGGCCAGGGAAGGAAGCAGGGCTGAAAAGCCCCAGCTAGCAGTGGCAAGGGGCCAAGCCTGTGTGCCTGAGTTCATTTTAAGGCTATTGTGTTGCTTAATTTTATTTATTATCACCTCCATAACATTGAAAGTTATATGAAAAGTTTATGAGCTGACTTATGTAAAATGATTTCACAGTCCCACAATTACACCTAAAATGGTCTATGTACATTACATTTTACTTAAATATATTTATTTTCTTCCAATGCTGAGGTTTTTTTTTTAAACTAGGTCAAGACTTTCTTTAGGGTTCCTTCTTCTCTTGGAATAACCATGATTCAGAGCGCTTCCTTAGCCCTTCATGTAAATATGTTTCTATCAGCCTCATCCTCCAATTCAACCAAATTATCAAGCTAAAACTGAATTCATCCCTGGTTCCAACTTGAGAGGATTACAAATGAGCATGTTTATGCTCATTTCAAGTAAGATTTTGAAATGTTAGATTCACCAGAAAACATTTTCAGTTTGGCGAGATTCTTCTCCCATTGTGCCTCATCCAATGACTATATGTAAAAGACACTGGTCTTAGTGCTTTGGGTGTCTGACCCTGAAATGGAATGTAATCTCACTGTCTCGCTTTAAGTACAAGGTAATTCATTTCGATCCTCTTTGAGCTTAATTTGCCCGTGTACTTTTAAAATATATTGCAAGAAAGATGAGGTAGGCTAGAAATGTGAGCAACATGTGTATGCAACATTTTATTTCTTGGTACGTAAGACCAGGTATAACTACATCCATACCGTTACTAATCAATGATGCATTGCTGCTGATCACGTGAATTTATGGTGTTGTACGTCAATACCAGGGGCAAAATGGTTAGATCACAAGTGTGCAGTACCTGCGGTAGATCTTGTCCTATAGTACTGCAAAGTTTTTGTGCAATT
The DNA here is from genome assembly GCA_004027955.1 of Chaetophractus vellerosus. Taxonomy (NCBI): domain Eukaryota; kingdom Metazoa; phylum Chordata; class Mammalia; order Cingulata; family Chlamyphoridae; genus Chaetophractus; species Chaetophractus vellerosus. The sequence continues at coordinate 5,741 of PVKH010006812.1, read as the reverse complement.
TTACTCTACTGCCAGCAACGTAAAAACTTCCATTTTTCCTATTGATAAACATGTTATTTTGCTCTATTCTCTATTCTCTCTCATGCTAAATGTTTCTGAATTTTCTTAATCCTACCAAGAAATAACTGCTTTTGTGGATAGTCACTATTTAGGACTGTAAATGAAGCCTTTTTTTTTTCTTTCCTTATTTTTTTCATATCTATATCTCATTCTTATATGAATTTAATTTGCTTTTATTTATCTAGATTTTAATACCTAGGATACTTAGAAAATTAGTTAACAAACTTCCTTGTATCTTACATAGTTATGGATATCACTATACATAGATTTTTAAATGTTACTAAGGGAAAATTACAAACTTATGAAGACAAATTCAACTACTTAAATAGAAAAAAAACCTTGAATAATGCTATTTACTAAATCTCATAAAGATTATTGAACAATCTCAATAGTCCTATATCTCTCTCTCTTTTTTAAACTTAAAACAATACAAATGTTTTATCTTACAGTCCTTACAGTTGGACATCTGAAATAGGTCTCATAGGCTAAAATCTAAAATCATCCACAGGGCTACATTCCCTTCTGGAGCCTTGAGCATATAATCCATTTTCTTTTCTCTTCCAGTTTCTCGTGGCTGCTGCAGTCACTGCCTCATCAGAGAAGAAGGAAATGAATGCTTCCATCTTCAAAGCCAGCAATAGCTGCTTGAGTCTTTCTCACATCACATCACTCAGACTGAAACTTCTGCTTCCTCTTCCACCTTTTTTTAACTTTATTTAAGTGAAGTTTATCATTCATACATAAACATCCATAAGCAATAAGTGTATAGTATAAATTGTGAATTTACCAAACAAACATGCATCTCGTCGTTCAGGTTTCCCTTACATTACTTCACCACCAACACCTTGCATTGTTGTGAAACGTGTTACAGACTATGAAATAGCAATATTGAAACATTATTACTACCTATAGCCAAGATCTTACATTTGGTGTGTTTGCCCCCCAACCCACTGGATTAATGACACCCTTTATTAGTATTATATATTTATTATAGTTCAAGAGAAAAGGTTCTCATATTTGTTCTGTTAACCACAGTCCATCTTCCACCACAGAATTCATTTTGCTGTACAGTCCCTTGCTTTGTACAATCCATGCAAAGTATACACTCAGTGAGTCATAGTCATCACAGAATTGTACTGTCATCATCTCAGTTTTAAGAATGATTTCATTACTCCAAAAGGAAAAATCCCATACTTCCTTTATTATACCCCCTATTGTTGTCCCTTAGAATTGATATAATATCTTCTTTGCCATTGCTGCAAAAATATTACATTATTACTGTTAACTATAGTCCATAATTTAGAACAGTTGTAATTTTATCATTTATCAACAAATACTTAACTCTTTGTAAAGGAAAAACATTCTTTTACTTATACTATAAACCACAGTCTTCATCCACCAATGAAATCACTGTTATACAGTCGCCACATTATTCTCTAGCTTCATTTCAGTTGAAATATTACATCTATAGACTACCCCTTTCAGCCAAAATCGCATTTATAAATCAGCAGTGTTAGTTATACTCACTATAATGGATTACCATCAGCTCTATTCACTTCTACACACTTACAATAAACCTTACTAAAAATTCTACATACATTAATCATCAGCTACCACTCTCAACCCACATTCAATTTTCTAATAATCTGTGCTCTAGAGATTACCTCCTTGAATTTATTCATCATATTTAGTTCATATTAGCAAGACCATAAAATATTTTTCCTTTTGTGTCTGACTTATTTCAGTCAACATAATGTCCTCAAGGTTTATCCATGTTGCCATATGCATCTCAATTTCATTTCTTCTTACAGCTGAATAATTTTCAGTTTTATATATGTACCACATATTTTTTATCCATTCATTAGCTGATGGGCACTTGGGTTATTTCTATATTTTAGCAATTGTGAAAAATGCTGCTATGAACATCAGTGTGAAAATATCAGTTCATGTCCTTGCTTTCTGTTCTTGTGAATATATTCCTACTAATGGGATTGCTGAACATATGGCAATTCTATAGTTTTTTGAGTAATCCCAAACTATCTTCCACAAAGGTTGAACCATTCTACATCACCACCAACAGAGAAGGAGTGTCCCTATTTTTCCACCTCCTCTCCAGCACTAATAGTTTTCTTTTTTTGTGATAAAACTATGGAATGTGTCATGAATTTGCATGTCATTCTTGTTCACAGGCCATGCTAATCTTCTCTGTATCATTTCAATTTCAGTATATGTGCTGCTGAAGGAAGCACAGCCCTGTGTCTTTTAAAGAGATGAATTTGTTATTTTAAATCTTCCCAGCAGGAAACCACATGTCCAGATACTTTCACCAGTTCATTCTACCAAATATTAAAGAACATGTAATACCAAAAACACACACACTCTTCAGATCTCATCCTATTATGCCAGTATTTCTCTGATGAATATAATCTATAGTAGGCCTATATATTCCTGCAGGTTTACTATATATATGGTAATATTATTTCTAAATAAAGACAGCTTTATTATTACTATACAACCTAGGTAACTTTTAATAAGTAAGTTTAGCAGGATTTCAGGGTATAATACATATATAAAAATCAGTTACAGTCTTTATGCTAGTTACAAAATTTCAGAAATTGAATTCCTTAAGTGTTACTCTTTTAAATTCATAAGCAGCCATAACAAAGTATGCCAAACTAGGCTGCTTCAAACAATAGTAATTTATTTTTGAATTCTTTTGGAAGTGCAAGTCTAAAATCAATAATTTAGGGCTGCACTTCCTCAGAAACCTGTAGGGGAATTCTTTCCTAAATTCCTCTTGCTTCTGGGTGTTTGCTGGATATCCTTGGTGTTCCTTGGCTTGTCTCCATCTTCACATGGATGTTTTAACCCTTTTTCTGTCTCTGTGTTCTAATTTCCCTCTTCTTTCAAGGACTTCATATTATATTAGGACTCAACATAATCCAGTTTCGTCTCATTTTAAGTAGTTACATCCTCAAAAACTCTATTTCCAAGTAAGGTCAGACTCACAAGACTAGCTGTTAGGACATCAACATATATTTTTGGGGAGACACAAATAGTCAGTTATAATAAGTCAAAAACATCAAATACTTAAGGATAAATGTGATATAACATGGGGAAAAGCATGTATATTATAATTATGGAACTAGTGGCAACTAACTGCATTTGGAGAAAGATCTAGACCAAAAGGGGGAAATAGTTAATGCAAATTAGTTTTTATGGCTAAGATATTTCGAAGTTTGTCGGGAGCTCATTCCACAGGTTACATTTAATGCACATCTCAGGAGGGACTCACTGTCACAGTAAATATAGTGCCTCAAGTAGGGGTGCTCCCTCAGTGTAGCAGAGTTAGACTCATTTATAATTTTCCCTTACATGGTTCTTCAGCCCCTTTTATTTGAACCTATAACTAGCACTATACCCATTAAATATATGTCTCAGAGACTTAAATCTTCCAGCTGTTCATATGTCAGTCGATCCCTGAATCTCAGAAGAATTGCAGCCAACACCTACTCTCCAGTTTATTGGATTCACTCAGGAGAACTAACAAAAGGAAGATGATGGACCACGCCCATCCCAAGAAGCAGTGAGTATCTACAACTGCAAGCAAGATAGTTCTATCCATCTGCCCCATGAGATCTAAGCCCCCTCTCAGTCCTAAATAGAGTGGACATCACCATCCCCAAATATGGGGGTGGGGGAGAATGTTACTATGGACTAAATAGATTTATTAATGGAAGAATTTGAAACATTGATATGAAGACAGCGGTCACCAGAGGAGCAGAAGGGAGGAAGAGAGGGAAGATTATATGTAACAAGGGGCATTTTTGAGACATTGGAATCTTTCTGCATGATATTGCAATGATGGATACAGGCCATTATACATTTTATAAGAACCAATAAAATTGTGCACTGCAAATTGTAAAACATAATGTAAATTATAGACCATGCTTAATTGCTATGCTTCAGTATGGGTTCATCAACTGTAACAAATTTACCACATTAATGATAGGTGTTGTTAATAGGTGAAAGTGTGGGAAGGGGAGGGGATGGGGTATATGGAAACACCCTATATTTTCAATGTAACATTTATGTAATCTAAAGCTTCTTTAAAAATAAAGATAAAAATCTATTTTATGGAAAACAAACAAACAAACAAACAAAAAATCTATGGAAGTATCCTAAGAGAATAGAACAACCTGAATGGAACAAAATAGTGTTTTCGTGGATGTAACATCTCAAAGATTTTAACTCTTCTCATATTAATCTTTAGGTCAATATAACCCCAAACAAAATCCAAACAGGTATTATTTTCATACTTTAAGCAAATTCTTTTAATATAAGTATGTAAATGCAATGGATCTAAATTATCCTCAGAATTTACAAAGGGAAATAAATGAAGAACTTACATTACCTGATAACAAAATATTTTATAAAGCTATGGTGATAAAAAATGGCACGGGGTTTTCATAAACATAGACAATTTGTCAATGGAAAAAGCTAGAAAGTAGCATAGTAGAATTGTACACATCCTCACCTAAATCTCAGCAAAGTTGTGTAGGAAATCAGTGGAGAAAGGATAGGCTTTTCAACAAATGATGACAAAGGAATTAGATAGCCACATGTACAAAAAATTAAACAACAGCCTATACCTCACTCATTGCACAAAATTAATTCAAAATGGATCTAAGACCTATACAGAAATGTAAAAGTACACAATGTTTAGAATAAAATAAGGGTGAGAATCTTTCTGATCTTGGATTAGGCAAAAAGTCTTTAATATAATGCCAAAATCATGATACATTTAGGTTACATTTTACCCTATTAGAATTAAAACTTTTGAGGTTGTAAAAGCTGAGATGAATAGATATGAACTCAAGTTTGAGTCGAACTTGCCACATTGCACGAGTCCCCTGAATCTATTTCTAGGGCATATCCAGATGTGTGCTTGAGTAGGGCATATGGTTAGAGGTATGCAAAGCTAATTTATTCTGCTTTGGGGGGGCATGTCCAGGTGTGTGTTTGAGTAGGTAGGATGATTGGAGGTAGGAACAGCTGCCTTCTTCTGTGAATTAATACAGGAGAGCTTGATTAAAGAGGGATCAGCATCAGACATTGTGTTGATGTGGGCGACCAAACATTGTGTTCTTATACCCATCATTCAATTTACTCAGGATTCCTTAACTTTTAAAGCCTGAAAACAAGCAATTACACTTAGAAATACCAATTTATTTCACTCAGAGGAGGACACAGAATCCTGTTCTATAATTCTTCACTGTTTGAGCTGGTTTTCAGTGTCCTGTGTGAATAATAGAGTCCATCATACTTATTTCAAAATAGGCATTATAGTGACGAATAATTGATATAATGAACTTAATATACTCAATAATTTCTCAACAAATAATTGTTTTATTGCATTTTTCTAAGAATGTAGATCTGAACTAGATAAGATAACGTAAAGGGCTGATTTCCTGAAGTTTCAAATGTATGAGAAAAATTTTCTTGTATGGATTGGTTTATGAAAGAGAGGAAAGAACTAACTGAATATATCAGCGTGCAACTTTGGGGCTGAGCACATACAACTGGCAGGAACATAGCAATACAGGGGAAATAATCACATGATAAACAGAATAAAAGCATTGCTGTATTTTGAGTGCTCATTTTTTCTGCATTTGCATTAT
>PVKH010006811.1:0-20723 GCA_004027955.1 Chaetophractus vellerosus | reverse complement strand
CCCACAAGCGGGGAAAGCCGCGCCTGTGCAGTGACCACTCTCGGTGCGTCGCCGCAGCGGGGGGAAGGGGAGATATGTAATAAAATAAATAAATCTTTAAAAAATAAAAATAAAAAAAATAAAAATAAAAAAGAAGAAAGAGCTAAAATTGAAGTTCTAACTGCACACCTGGAGGAACTAGAAAAAGAACAGCAAACTAATCCCAAACCTATCCGAAGGAAAGAATAGTAAAGATCAGAGCAGAAATAAATGAAATTGAGAACAAAAAAGCAATAGAGAGAATAAATAAAACTAAAATTTGGTTCTTTGAAAAGATCAACAAAATTTACAAATCCTTAGCCAAACTGACAGAGAAAAAAAGAAAGAAGACACAAATAAATAAAATCAGAACTGAGAGGGGGGACATTACCACTGAACCACAGAAATAAGAGAAATCATTAGAGGATACTGTGAACAACTGTATGCCAAAAAACTAGACAAGGTAGCCAAGGTGGTCAAATTCCTAGAAACAAACAACCTACACTGACTCTAGAAGAACTAGAAGACCTCAACAAACCAATCACAAGTAAAGGGATTGAAACAGTCATCAAAAACTTCCCAAAGATGAAAAGCCCAGCTTCACAGGTGAATTCTACCAATCACTCAAAGATGAGATAATACCAATCTTGCTCAAGCTATTCCAAAAAAATTGAACAGGAAGGAACACTACCAAATTCATTCTATGAAGCCAACATCACCCTAATACCAAAACCAGATGAAGATACTATGCAAGAAAAGCATTACAGATCAATATCTCTAATGAATACAGATGCAAAAGTCCTCAACAAAATACTTACAAACCAAATCCAAAAGCACATTAAAAGAAATATACACCGCAATCATGTGGTTTTACCCCAGGTATGTAAGGGTGGTTCAACACAAGAGAAACAATTAGTGTAATAAGCCACATTAATAAATTGAAGAAGAAAAATCACATGATGCTCTCGATTGATGCAGAAAAGGCATTTGACAAAATAAAGCATCCTTTCTTGATAAAAAACACTCCAAAAGATAGGAATATAAGGAAGCTTTCTTAATATGATAAAGTGTTTATATAAAAATCCTGAAGCTAGCATTGTACTCAATGGTGAAAGACTGAAAGCTTTCCCACTGAGATCAAGAACAAAACAAGGATGCCCACTGTCACCACTGTTATTCAATATTGTGTTAGAAGTTCTAGAGAGAGCAATTAGGGTAAACAAAGAAATAAAAGGCACCCAAATAGTAAAGGAAGAAGTAGAACTTTACCTAGAAAACCCTGGAAAATCCACAGCAAAGCTACTAGATCTAATAGACAAGTTCAGCAAAGTGGCAGGATACAAGAGTAATACCCAAAAATCAATAGCAGTCTTACACACTCCTGATGAGCAATCTAAGGAGGAAATCAGAAAAAAAATTCCTTGTCTAATAGTGACTGAAAGATTCAAATACTTAGGAAAAAACTTAACTAAGGAAATAAAGGAGCTGTATTCAGAAAACTACAAAACATTACTAAAAGAAACCAAAGATGACTTAAATAAATGGCAGTGATACAGATATCTGTACACTGATGTTTATAGAGGCATTATTCACAATTTCCAGAAGATGGAATGACCCAGGTGTCCATCAGATAATAAATTGATTTAAAAATTATGGTATATACACATGATGGAATATTGGGCAGCTGTAAGAAGAAATGAAATTGGGAAGCATATGACAACAGGATGAACCTAGAGGACATTACATTGAGTGAAGCATGCCAGACACAAAAGGACAAATACGCATGATTGCGCTATGATTAACTAAATATATTGTGTGAACTCACAGAGTTAATAACTTGAATATAGGTCAACAAAAATAGAATGAGGGTAGAGAATAGAAAGCTGAGGGTTAATCTATGCAGTTGTTTGTAAATCTTTGGAAATAGAAATGTTGAAAGCATATCATAGTGTTTGAAACTAGCAGAGTATTATATGGAAATGAGAGTGGTTGAAAGGGAAAGTCTAAGGACACATATATTACTAGAAGGAAAATTAAAAATATAATATTGGACTGTATATATAGTGAAACATCATGTGAAATACAAATATGGGTAATACTGCATATATAAGACTGTTTTTTACAAAATATAAATAAACTAGAGAGGTGGAAACAGAATAGCAGCTATGTACGACAAGGAAAGCGTAGAGAGATTGAGAGGTGATGAGGGTTTGTCTGTTTTTTGTTTTTTATTATTATTATTGGAATGAAAATGCTCTAATAATGATTGAAATGAATGCAAACTGTGTGATTATATCAAATACCATTGATTGTACACTTTGGATGGATTTATGTCTTATTAATATGTATCAATAACATTTGTTTTTAAAAAATCATACAAATGCATGCAAGTAAGATTTGAGGGAAATTAAGAATGAATAACTTAAACTGACCAGTTCACAATAAAAGGTTTTGAAAAACGCAAAAACAACTAACTCTGCCTTGAGAGTACATGAGGAAGCAGTGGTCACCAGAGCTGGTCTCATGGAGGAGGTGGTATTTTAACTGTGACATAAAAAGTAATTGAGAGTTCTGTAATTTATTAAAGCTGAAAGAGCTATTCTAGTCAGAAACAATAGCATGTGAAAAGGTCTTGAGAGATGATGAAATATGGTGCTTTCAGGGAATACAGTATGCCTAGGGAATCAAGGAAATGATGATGGAAAGGTAACCAAGAATCCCTTCTGAAGGGAACTATATACCAATCAAGGAGTTTCAAGTTTACTGTATAGAGCAATAGTTTCAAATTGTGTTTCATAAACTTCAAATTCAGGAAAGATGGTTTACATATTTCAGAAATATCTGAAAAACATGGGTTTTCAAATGCATGCATATGGAAATGAAACAGATTTCAATAAACCAATGCATTAACTTGTACTTTGCTGACCTTGAACCAAAGCTTCTGCCATTTCTGTGTTTTTGAACATCTTATAGATGTGTCACTCATTATGAAGGCTATAGCTTTACAGTTTATTTTTTAAGGCTAGCGAATATCCTACTGTTTATGAATAATATTAACTGAACCCAAATATTAAAAAGGTTTGATTGACTATATAATTTATTATTATAATATATAAAATAAATGCATGCCAATAAAGTACTACATTTATTTTTAATAGATTTTATGTATTGTGGTTTCACATGAGATTTTTGTTTGTAGAGTATCAGTGCTCTAGAGAAACCAACATATAATTTTTGCCAGGGGAATGACATAATTAGCAATGAATTTCATAAATAGCCACTATTATAACAAAATTAATTGGAATAGGTGAAACAAGAGGTGAGGAGATCAGTTATGAAGTAATTTCAAGAAACCAAGCAAGAAAATAGGAAGAAATGAACAAACACTAGGGGTAGAGAAAAGAGAAAACATTTCAGAAAAACGAAGGAAATAGAATAGATAAGATTTGATGACTGATCAGATAGCAGAGAGGAGGATGGTTTTCAAAAAAGCCAAGTCTAGATATATACATGAATTCTGGTCATGTTCAAAAGGTAGTACCCAGAAGGTGCCAACATCTTAGAACTTGGAATAGAATTTTCTTTGCACAATCAGACTATTTTTAGTCTAAATAAGTCCCCATTTTAATAACAGTTCTAATTTGGGGGTTTCCTTAACCCATTTTATATATTTTATTATACTCCTTGTAACCTGTAATACAGTCATATAACCACTTTTTAAAATTAAGTATGAAATTTCTATCCAAAGAAGCCATAGTACTTTCTCCATTTAGTAAGATTTCAATACTATTAGTGTACAGCTTATATAACTATCCTTATAATTTATTTGAAAATTGTTGCCTCGTGTTATTATAAGCCTTTATTTATTCCACCAAGAAAAAGGTGACTTTAAAAACAATAATATAAATATATACTTTATCACCCTTTCCAGTTTATACATTGTCTTCACCTTTATTGTCTTGTCTGATCTTTCAAATAACCCTTCTAGGTGAGGAGAGCTGAAATATTCATTCCCATTCTACAGATGAGGAAATTGAGGACCAAAGGAGATAAATGGCTTGCCCAAAATTATAAGGCTTGGCATATATACAAGCTTTAATACAAGGTGGTTTTTTTTTTAATAATTCTAAGTCAGTGCTCTTCCAACCATGCCATATATTTTTGAAGTAGTGCTGTATTTAATTTCGGCTACTTCCCATGACCATCCCTTATCTGAATAAATAGGAAGATGACTGTATATCCCATTTTCCTCTTGTGCATTCACCTATTTCCCTGATTTTTTATTTAAAACCATCTGTACCAGCTTTATAACCTCAACAGCCCAATACCATTTTGCTCCAGAAGCCTGTCTTTTCTACTCTAATTTTATATCTGCTAAAACTCTCTGCATCACTATCACATCCATGAATTGAAAGAATTTAGAATTCTTTGTGTGTCAAAGATTGGAAAATCAGGAAATAATTCTTCTGCCTAGCAGTTCAAATTTGGCCTCCAGGACCCTTTTATACGTTTGTCTCTTGACCACTACGGAGCTCTTCCTTGAATTGACAGAGTATCTATTAATTCATATCAAGGACAAAATCATTACTATATACAAATTCCACAGGATAGAATTAAATCTGTTTATCTGATCCAATTATAAACAAACTTTTTTATGTAAACTAATTTATGATATTTTAATAACTACAAGTTTAATGTTTTTTATAATGACCTTACTGGGAATAGAAACAAGGGCAATGACTGAAATATCTCATGATATAGCATTTGTTTACTACAAAAATAATTTTAATAATTTTTAAAAACTTAAATTTTATTTTGTTGAAGTAAAACATTTGGTACTTGAGTTCTGTGATTTCCAAAGTTTACCATTTCTTCTTACATATTCAGACACATTTACAAAACTATATTCACTTGTATCATATGAATGATTTAGCTTCTTTCATAATGTATACAGCAGATCAAAAGCTACCCAGAAAATGGATGATAAAAATTATAAATCACTTTGTTAGAAAATATAACAGTATCTCTAAATATTAACATAATATTTGTTTAATAAACTATCATCTTTTGTTTATTTGTTAGAAGTTCAACATCAAAGTATAATAACTTAAAATGTTTCTTCACTAAACCTCACTGGATATTTTTGAGTTCTTACAAGTATCACTAGTTCTTGAAAGTATTTGTTTATTTATGAAGAGTTTAAGACCCTTTAAAATAGATATATTCCTGTAACCATATCTACTTCATTCTAGCAGCATCTCAATAGCTTTAATCATTTTACACTGAACAGTGAACTAAAATAACAATTCTGTAAATGACAACACAGAATTAACCGGAATGAATATTTCCTCCTTCCGTTTACTACTTATATATAAATATCACATTAAAAATCTGCCCATGATTTGTCCTTAACATTATCTTGTACATTCTAGTTTTTGTGTTTGCTGATTTCACCCTTAAACTACTATTGCTTTTTAAGTTGTTGCCAAAATTGGTGCCCAAAATACATTTATTCATTCAATCTGATTCCACAGGATTCGTGTACTACAGTGTCTGATGCTGGCATCTCAATTTCTATTCCCTACAAGTGTGTGTGTGTGTGCGCGCGCGCACGCAGAAGCACACGTTTATCTCCTAGTTTCCTCACAGCAATAAAATAAGGAAATAAAAGGCTTTAAGCCAATTCAAAACTTACCTTGCATATCTGGAAATATTCTGAAGTCAGAGTTTCCTGAATCTCCTCTCTGAGAGCCCCTGCAGAGCCTCCAGGGTGCAAGGTACCACTTCCAGCCCCACCACCACTGTTACTGCCACTGGTGCTACCACTACCAGGGGAAGAGGCAGTTAAGCCATCCAAAACTTTTCGGAAATTAAACTTCTTCATTTCAAAAACTGTTGAGAAATTCAATGGAAAGCGTGACTTAACACATGGAATTATACCTGGATAAAAGTCTTTATATTTCCCTTAGTCAAAGCAGTAGCCAGCCCCCATTTCACTAGCATTGGCTATAACTGACTGGAAAAGAGTCAAGCTTCATTTTGTCAAATCTTAATTTTTAAAAGCATATCCTTTAAAAAGAAGAAGAAGAAAAAAAAAAAAACTCCAAAAGCAACAGTATTCCCTCCTCACACATTAGATTTCCAAGGGCTTTATCCCCAGCTGTGGCTAAGCTTTATCAGCACTGAGGTAAAAATAAAAGGCAGTGTCATCATCGTCATTAGCATTATATCATCATTATTATACAATCAAACCAGAGTCCAACAGACCAAGACTCTCTCCTACGGGTGGGCTTTCCTTCTAAAGATTCAGCTCAGAATATTTTATTTTCAGAAAAAGGATTTGGGGGTGGGGGGAGGAGTCAGTATTTGCTCTACCCCTATTATCATCAACCCTCCCTTTTTCTCTGTAGGAAACGGGGAGGGGGAGAGACCTTTTTCCATTCCCCACCTCCACCAGCCCCAACCCAAAACATCTGCGGGTGACCCACAGCAGCAGCCGACGGGAGGGGCAAGGATCTGCGCCGGCTGCCTCGGATTCTCCCTCCTCCTCCCGCTTCTCTCCCACCTTCTCCCGCAACCCCCCCCTCCCCCGTTCCCCCCACTCTTCCGCAGCCGCCGCTGCGTTTGCTCGCCCGCCCGCAGCACGGCTGCCGGCCGCTCTCGGGGGACGTGAGGCGGTGGCGGCGACGGTGCGGCCCGGGGTCGCGTCTCAGTCGGCTGGGCTGGCAGAGTCTCCGCTCCTGCCGTCCATCCCTCGGGCGAACGCCGAGGCGCCGGGCTCTCGCCCTCGGGCGCGCGAACACACAAACACCCTCACGCAGACATTCGCGCGCCCAGCCGGAACACAGACAAACAACCTCACGCAGACATTCGCGTGCGGGCGCTGACGCTCACGCAACACACACACACACACACACACACACACACACACACAGGTGTGAGGGAACCGCGGCTGGACGGCGGCGTCCCAGAGGGATGACTATCTGACCCCGAACTTAGGCACCTTCCTCAGACGCCACTAGCCGCCTGCCAGCCAGGGAAGCTGAGGGTGCAGAGGGAGCGGGGCTCGCAGGCGTCGGTCCAGCCCTGCTCCGGCCGCCTCTTCAGTCCCTCTGGTCCCGGCGTCTGGCGCTCTCCGAGGTCCTAACCGATCAGGCAGGCTCCGCCCTCCCGCCGTGGGAGGCAAGCTCCGCCCCCGAGCCGCCCCCTCGCACTCCCCGCCCCCTCTCCCTCTTTCCCGGGCCGTGCCGGGGGACGTCAAAGGGCGGGAGTAGCCTCGGCTCCAATCATAAGCTTGATAGGGCGAAGTTCCGTGGTCTCGAGGCGCGGAAGAAATTTGGGGATAGGCGGAAGGAAAAGCCAATGAAACGCAGAGGGGAGAATTTAGAAAGGTAGGGGTGATATTTGATTGACAGCGGTAGGCCTGTATTCTGGGGCCGTGTTCGGGGGACTGTAATTGGCGCTACCTGTTGAAGGACGCAATTGTGGATCAATAGAATGACCAGGAAACACGCAAACTTAGGCAGCAGGAATGGTTACTTTAGGTCTGGCTCTGGACAATATTTGTGAACTGGGCAGGTGTTTTGCAGCTTATCCTTTCAACGAGCCTCTTCGCGCTCTCCAGGTGTGTCAACTGGGCACCCCTCACTGTCCTCCCCGCACTCAGTTTTTTATCTGTGATTAACCACTACTAACCTGTTACCTAATAACAGCTCAGCGGTCTACCTCTGCTGCAGGCAATGTATTTCAATAGAGTTTCGCCTTCCATATCCTCAGGAATAGATTGCTCAGCGTCTTCCTCTAAGTAGAATTACCCCCCTTCCTCCCATCTTTACTTATACAAAGATATCTATTTAATATTTTAAGAAATATTTCTCTCCTTTAATAAGCCATGTAAAGGATATGATTTAAGCTCTTTCTATGAGTCACAACTTATTTGAAAGATGCGCTATTTGTTTCACTTTTTTTAAAAGAAAAAAGATAAAGCATCAGGATGCGGGGGGCAGGGGGGAGATAAAGCATTAGGATGGTTTTGAGCCCTGTCTTGCCTCTGAACTGAAAAAAACTTCATTTCTTCCTCTGTGAAAATGAAGGGCAGCCCAGGGTACCATAGCCAGGTGTAGCCTTCATCTGATCAACAAACACGGCTCGTTAGCAATGATCCCAAATAGTGTCTTATATCTTAGAGATCCTCTAGGATGATTGTTCTTTGTTTGTTTGTTTGTTTGTTTGTTGTTGTTGGTGGTGGTGGTGGTGGTGGCTGAGGGAGGAATGGAAGAGGGGGTGACAAGAAAGACAAATAAATGATTTACCCAAGGTCATATAGCCAAGAAATGGCAGAGATGGAGTAGAGCTCAATTTTTCTGACCCTCAGCTCAATGCTCACCTCTCTTTTCTTTCAGTACTTAATATCTAGTTTACTCCTTTTCTGACCACCTGTTCTATCTGGTATTCTTTCATTGCCACAGATAGACAGTGATCCTCTTCAAGGCAGGCAGTGGAATATATTTCTCATATCTTGCTTAGCATCTGGCATGGTGTTTCACATTTAACAGGCACTTAAAGAGTTTTGAACAGTCGGTTTATTACTTGTTATTAATAAAGCTTTATGAAATGGTGCCCAATTATATTGTGTTTAGGATGTGGTAAAAAGCAACAGTGGAAACAAATTCCTTGTCTGATGTAAACTAGATCTTGGTAGGATTCCAAATTCTATATTGGATTCTTAACATTATATGTCTTTATCTCCTCTCTCTTTTCCCACTTTCTTTTCTTCTTGCTGGCCCATGGGTCACTTCTAAGCATGGATGGCAATTAAGACTAAAGAGTTTGCTTTCCTCTACTTATGTCTAGCTTTTCTTAAAAAAAAAAAAAAAAAAAAAACAGCTTTGCTCTAAATCTTTGAGGACTAGGTATTGTTGTGCAGAATAATGAGTTTAGATGCCCTCCTTCCCTACATCAGAAAGTCTACCTGTAATTCCTTAATTATCAAATAAATGAAGCAAACAAACCAATAACAAGTGACAATTTGGTCTTTTGATGAGAGTGAATAAAGAAGATGTCCCAATTCAGCAAAATGAGTTGTGACTTTTGCAAGAAAAACCCCTTAAACTACCCATCACTGACATTGTACTATCAGATTGGTCAACATATAGGTATGGGAAGTGGAAGAAAAGTCAAGTCAGAATATACAAATATTTCCAAATAAATATTAGCAGCCTAAAAAATAAAATATGATCATTAGAATGCTTAGATTGTAGACTCTTTGGAGCTATTTTAAATATCTTTGTTGTTCCACAGTGAATAGCACTGTGCCTTACACATAGTATGTTCCCAGTAAATATTAATTTGAATAAATGACAGCAAGTAAAGTTCTTCCATAATTGTAATCTGAGGAAAAGAGAGACAGACAGATCCGGTGGAGAGAGGATGTTGTGATGCCAATTCACAGACTGCGAGTAAAGGATAGAAATGAGCAAGAGGCAGAGTGCAGTGTATATGTGAAGGTACAGCATAAACAAGTATAATTTAAATTCTTACTAGGTGGAGGAAGCATAATAAAATATCGTTAGAAGCAAATTATATCATGAATTAATTAAAAAGCAATAACATTTTATTTCATAAACCATCTGGTAAAGAAAATAAGAACAGATCATAAGACATACCTTATAAATAATGTGGGGAACTTCAGAGTTCGATCAGATGATGATAATAGTTGCTTCAATAATCCCACTACAAACTGGCATAGCGTAATGCTTCATAGAGAGCAATTACTGAGGTAAGAGTTTCTAAATAAGCCATGATTTCTTCCTAAAATGACAATATGAAGAACTGCAAGAAAGACAAATATCCTAAGATTGGTCCCTGGAGGAAATCATCAAATCATTTAGACAAAGCTAATACATTAGAAGGATTTTTAGGATAAATGTTGAATATATGTAACAACTCACTTTAAATGTTTGTGGTCTTGGATTCCAGCCAACACTAAAGCTGACAGAAGCTACAATAGTTTCAAACTGCCTTTCAACACCCCAAAAGTGTCAAGTGATTATAGAAGGCATGCACATGTGGAGCCCTACACAGAGAGAAGGATTGCTAAATTGACTAGGCTTGGAAAAAACTAAGCCAAATTGACCAAACACATGTAAATTGCCCATCCTAAATAGAGATAATCAGCTCTATCAGTTATTTAGCACCTATATACCAGACTCTCTACTAAGTATTTCACAAACACTCTTAATTGGATCCTCATTATAGCTCTATGAAGTAGTTATTATTGCCCCCATTTTATAGATGAGGAAATTCGAGGCTCAGAAATATTTTTAAATTCACCCAGGGTCACTTAGGTTTATAGTCAGATCTTCAAATCTAAGGCTAACTACTAAATCATGCTCTTAATTACAACCCTATTACTAATTAGAGAATTAAATAAAAACTGGAATAGGGAAAAGGTACTGGATGGATTCTTCTAAAATAGTGAGCATGACCATCAAATTCAACATTCTTTGAGGAGAGCATCTATCATGAACTGGACCTGTGTAAACTGTTACATTTCCTTTTTTTATTGAATACTCACAACAACTATGTATGGTAGGTATTGATAACTCTATTTTACAGGTAATAACTGAGATAAAGAAAGATTAAGTGGAGGAGCAGATGTTGCTCAAGTGGTTGCTTCCATGTACAAGGTCCTGGGTTTGATCCCCGGTACCTCCTAAAAACAAACAAGCAAATGAAAAAACCAACTCTCATTGGGGAGTGGATGTAGCTCAGTGGTTGAGTGCCTGCTTTCCCATGTCCTGGATAGGTACCTCCAAAAAAAAAAAAAAAAAAAAAAAAAAAAAGATTAAGTAACATGCCCAGTATTGTTAGGTTGTACAATGTGGAACAATTGGAATTTGGACTCACATAAATCTGATCCCAAAGCTCTTTTGAGAAACCAAAGAAATCCCATTCTATAGATATTTGATATATGAAAAGGAAAGTATGACAAAATACATATATTACAATAAAACAAACAGAACAGAAAAAAAAGAAGGAAATACCTAATAAGAAGTGTGGATAATAGAAATAAAGAGGCATTTGGGAGTTGGAGAGCAGTGTATATTAGTAGTAGAGAACTTATAGAGTGACAAACTGATTGGAGGTTCTTAACCTCATGAGAAATCTCAATATAATTTGAAATATATTAACAGAGTCCCAGGAGAGGACCCTATCAAAATAGGAGAAAATCAGTTATTCAGTAATTAATTATACATAGCAAGGCAGTACTAATTTGCTCAGAGAAGCTATGGTCTCAGTGAATATCAGAATGGCTGGAAGAAGAATTTGAGTGGAGAGAGGAGATGAAGCAAAACTTACCCTAAGGCCAGGCTGGCAATTATTTACATTATCAAATGTGAACATTTCCAGTCTGCTTGCTGAGAGGTACTGGGTCCTGGACTGAACAACATAATGTATCATCCACTTCTGACTCCTCGATCAAGATATAGTACCATCCTTTATTATTTACCAGTCTAAGAGTTAGAATTTCATCAAGAGAACCGAGTTGAGAAACAAGTTCCACCAGTGTTCTCTGGCAAATTTCTCAAGAGGATTAGAAATGATCTTTCCTTCCTAAATCTTCATCTAATTTTTTTCTGGCCCTATTTTATATCCTTCAGGAGGTATACTGGTTAGTAATTGTCAGCTTTCTATCATATGGCAGAAAGTAGCAACTATTATTCATCCTAGTCCAAGCCCTCAGAGGGAGAAACCACAAGGTGAATTAAATAATGTCACAGCTCTCATGAGTTTCAGACAAACAGGCAGGGGTCATTAAGATAGACCCAAAACATACAAACTACAGCTCAGCACACACTCAATGACAGAATTGCAAATAGAACTCATGCCTTCCAGGGCAAATCTCAAATATTTGATATTAAACATGTAATTAAAATCGTGCATCTTTTAAAATAGATTTTCACATATCCATCCATCACACTTTGATATAATGGAAAGAAAAAGAGATTTAGTATTGGACAGGCTTGGGTTTACAAGCTGTGGTACTAACCAAGCTCTTTCAGCCACTAAGCCTGTTTTCTCTTTTAAATATGAACGAATATAGGCTATTACAAGGAACAAATGAGATTATGTATGTAAAAGTGATTTGTAGAATGTAAACCACAATACAAATACATTGTTATTATTTTCATTACCCATTTACTTTAGCAAAATAATTTTAAAATATTGACATTAAAGTCAAATTTACTTTTCCATTATTATTAATGTAAAAATCCCTTGTCTCTATGGGCTGACTGTAGCTGAAATTAAATAAATAGAGCATAAAAATGTGACAAGGTAAAACATGCTTGTAATTTGAGTTTAGAAGAGGGAGAAAATATAAAAGTTTTCCTACAACTTTTGGATTCGAAAGAAACTTAGCAATGATCCCTATATTTGATCTCTATATTGAAAAAGCAGCTTCCCAAATTTCCATTCAATTATATCAGCAAATAAAAATGTATCATTTAGTTGTATGTTATGGTTATTTAAATGGAAAAAATGAGAAATAAGGTCAAGGGAGAGCTAAAAGAGTAGAGAATGAAATATAGATGGACCTACAGGAGAATTTTATAGTGTAACAACCAAATCAAACTAATGTTAATGTTAATGGCTTTTAAAACTAGGTTGGATTTTGCAACTATAGACTAAATAGAGACGTGAACCCTTGAAATTTGTTACTCAAACTGAGTTGAAGACAAGATTTAGACCACCCACCATAGATTTTCTACCCCGATCTAGATGATAAAAACTGCAGAGTTGGCAGTTTTTCTTAGGTTTAGAATATAGAGATGGGAGAAAGCAATCCCTTTCTGACCCAGTCTCTCGTTTCCTGAAGCTTTGATTCACCATGACTCATGAATATTACACCAATTTAAGTAGGGATACGCATTTGTTTTCATTATGGCAATAACAAATATAATAATGCCATCTCTAAATTAATTTTTATAATGGCTAACAAAAGGGTTAAGATGTTAAAAATTTTGTAAATGTCCATATTAACTATTAGCTCTGCTAAAACTGGCATACTGGCGTTTTAGAGAATAAGCCAGGATGCCGGTATGACTTTGCTTTACCATAAACAAAAATTCCAAAACAGAGTCTTGAGGGTAGGAGAAGGATGAGTGACTTCTTGGCTGCCCAAATGCAGACTCTAAGAAAATACTTTTAGTGGGTCCTCTCTGGCCATGCAGGATAAGCTTTCTGTTCCAATCAGTGCCTTAGCCAGCTCAAGCTGACAAAACATTGTTATTCTTCTTAACCTTTGCCAAGCTGAGGAATTTAACACGTATTTTTTCAGTTACAGCCAGAGTGATTTATGGGTTTTTCTCCCTCAAGGTCTCCTCAGTGAGAAAAACAAATTTTATTCTGTGCTTCATTCCTTCCTCATTATTCCCTCTTTCTTATTGTCTTTAACTATAATCCTTCTTTATTTAATGCTAATATTGCTTTGTTTTGAATAGTTTTCAAGTGTGTCTGTGTCTAATGTGCTTTAATTATGGAGACCAAATATCTTGAATTTTCTGAAACAATCCCTATTTAAAATATCCTGTACCATTGTTCCCTTAAACCATCAAAATGCTTCAGATTCCAGTTCCTTAACAATACCACTGTTTCCCATGATGGCAAAAACTGTAGGGAAGTGGGAGATGCACAATAGTGTATTTTTTAGAGCAAAGATTTTGGTTTCAGATAGACCTAGAGTTTGTCACTTACTCGGTATGTGAGCTTGGGCAAGTTATTCCACCTCTCTGTGCTTCAATTTCATATCTATAAAAGGAAGGTAATATTACTAACCTTAAATCATCCTTAAATTATATCTTTTTTTAACAAATCAATTTTATTGATACATATTAGTAAAGCCCACAATCCATCCAAAGTGTACAATCAATGGTATTTGGCATAATCACATAGTTGTGCATTCATCATGTCAATCATTATTAGGGCATTTTCATTATTTCAATAATAATAATAAACAAACAAAAAATTCATCACTCAATCTCTCTATGCTTCCCTTGCTGTACACAGCTGCTATTTCTGGCTTTTCTTGCATGTTTGTTTGTTTGTTTGTTTAAAAGCAATTTTATTGAGATATGTTTATATACCATCCAATCTATCCAAAATGTATAACCAATGGATTTTAGTATAATCACAATGTTCTGCATTCATTACCACAGAAAATTTTAGAAAATTTCATTACTCCAAAAAGAAGAACTCCACAACCCTTGGCAGTCACCTCTCAATCCCTCTATCCTTCCCCAGCCCTACATAACCACTAATCTAATTTCATCTTTATAAATTGATTTAGATTTACATATTATATAAATGGAATCATACAATATGTAGTACTTTGTCTCTGGTTTCTTTCACTTAGCATAATGGTTTGTTTTTTGGTTTGATATTAATATCTTGTACATAACATATATTTGTTCGGTTTCAATGAAAAAATGGTCTTATATATGCAATATTACCCATATTTATATTTCACATGAGCTTTTATTGTGCTGTACAATCCCATGTTACATTATTTAGCTTTCCTTTTAGTAATATACATGACCTTAGACTTTCCCCTTCAACCACTGTCATACCCATAGAATAGCACTGCTAGTTAAAAACATTATGTAGCGCTTTCACCTTTTCTATTCATTCCAAAAATTAACATACAACTCTGCACAAGTTAACCCTCACTTTCCATTCTCTAACCTCATTCTATTTCCTGGCTACTTATATTCTAGCTATTAACTCCATGAGTTTTTTCATTATATGCAGTTCATAATAGCAAAATAATACAATATTTGTCCTTTTGTGTCTGGCTTGCTTCACTCAACATAATGTCCTCCAGGTTAATCCATGTTGTGACATGTTTTACGACTTCATTTCTTCTTACAGTTGGATATTATTCCATCATGTATATACATAGTTTGTTTATCCATTCATTGGTTAATAGACACCTGGGTTGTTTCCATCTTTTTTTTTAATTTATTTATTTTTAATTTTTATTTTTTTGCGTTCTTCTGTGTCTGCTTTGTCTCCCCCCGCTGCGGCAACATGTCGAGTCAGCTCACTGGTGAGCAGCGGCCTTGCCCACTCGCGGGCGGCTCGGCTCTGCTTGCCGGCGGCTCTGTTCTGCTCGTGGGCGACTTGCCTTGCCCATGGCGGCTTTGCCCTGCCACGGCAGCTTGCCCCCTCAAGGTGGCCTGCCCTGCTCGGAGAGGCCCCCGGGAACCAAACCCGGGGCCTCCCATGTGGTGTACCTGCGCCCTATCCACTGGGCTACAGCCGGCCCCCTGTTTCCATCTTTTGGCAATCATGAATATGCTATGAACATCAGTATGCAGATGTCTGTTGGTGTCACTGCTCTCAGATCTTCTGGGTATATACCTAGTAGTGGTACTACTGAGTCACATGGCAAATCTATATTCAATTTATTTAGGGACTGCCAAACAGTCCTCCCCAGTGGCTGTACCATTCTACATTCCCACCGACAGTGAATAAGTGTTCCTATCTCTCCACATTCTCTGCAACACTTGTAGTGCTCTGTCTTTTAATAGTGGCCTTCTTATAGGTGTGAAATGATAAATTGTGGTAGTGATTTGCATTTCCCTAATTGCTAAAGATGTTGAACATTTTTTCATGTGGTTTTTCATCATTTGTATTTCTTCTTTGGACAAATGTCTATTCAAGTCTTTTGCTCATTTTTTTAAATCAGGTCGTTTGTATTTTTATTGTTGATTTGTAGGATTTATTTATATATCATATTTGTAGGATTTATTTATATATCATGTATATTAGACCCTTGTCAGATATGTGATTTCCAAATATTTTCTCCCATTCAGTTGGCTGCCTTTTCACCCTTTTGACAAAGTCCTGTGAGGTGCAAAGGTGTTTAATTTTGAGGAGGTCCCATTTATCTATTTTTTCATTTGTTGCTTGTGCTTTGGGTGTAAGGTCCAAGAAAACACCACCTACCACAAGATCTTTAAAATGCTTCCCTACATTTTCCTCTAGTAGTTTTATGGTCCTGGATTTTATATTTAGGTATTTGATCCATTTTGAGTTGATTCTTAAATAGGGAGTGAGATAGGGGTCCTCTTTCATTCTTTCGGTTATGGATATCCAGTTCTCTCAGTACCATTTGTTGAAGAGACTCTTTTGTCCCCTTAACATGGACTTGGTAAGTTTATCAAAAACCAGTTGGCTATAGAAGTGAGGGTTTATTTCTGGACTCTTAATTCTATTCCACTGACCGATGTATCTATCTTTATGCCTATATCATGCTGTTTTGACCACTGTAGATTTGTAATATGTTTCAAGATCAGGGAGTGAATTTCATCCCATATTGCCCTTCTTTTTTAGAATGCTTTTGGCTATTTGGGGGCACTTTACCTTCCAAATATTTGATAATTGTCTTTTCTATTTCTGAAAAGTAGGCTGTTGGAACTTCGGTATTGCCTTGAATCTATAAATCAGTTTGGGTAGGACTGACATCTTCACGATATTTAGTTTCCAATCCATGAATACAGAATGTCTTTCCATTTGTTTAGGTCTTCATTGATTTCTTTTAGCATTGCTTTGTAGTCTTCTGCATATAGGCCCTGTCTTCTTTCGTTAAATGTATTCCTAGGTATTTGAGTCTTTTTTGTTGCTATTGTAAATGGATTTCCCCCCCTGATTTTTTCCTCAGATTGTTCAATACTAGTGTACAGAAGCAGTATTGATTTTTGCGTGTCGATCTTGTATCCTGCCACTTTGCTGTACTCATTTATTTGTTCAAATAGCTTTGTCATAGAAATTTCAGATTTTCTAAATATAAGATCACGTCATCTGTGAACAGTGAAAGTTTTACTTCCTCTTTTCCTATTTGTATGCCTTTTTATTTTTTTCTCTTCTCTAATTGTCTAGCTAGAACTTCTAGTACAATGCTGAATAACAGTGATGACACTGGGCATCTTTGTTCCTGATCTTCGAGGGAAAGCTTTCAACCTTTTCCCATTGAGTATGATATTGACTGTGGGTTTTTCATATATGCCCTTTATCATATTGAAGAATTTTCCTTCTATTCCTATCTGTCAAAGT
Source organism: Chaetophractus vellerosus (assembly GCA_004027955.1). Classification (NCBI taxonomy): domain Eukaryota; kingdom Metazoa; phylum Chordata; class Mammalia; order Cingulata; family Chlamyphoridae; genus Chaetophractus; species Chaetophractus vellerosus. The sequence continues at coordinate 3,587 of PVKH010006811.1, read as the reverse complement.
GTTTTTTATCAAGAAAGGATGCTGGATTTTCTCGAATGCCTTTTCTGCATCAAGATGATCATGTGGGTTTTTTTCCTTCAATTTGTGAATGTGGTATTACATTGATTGATTTTCTTATGTTGAACCATCCTTGCATACCAGGAATAAGTCCCACTTTGTTGTTGTTGTTCTCAATTTCATTTATTTCTCTTCTAATCTTTATTATTTTGATCCTTCCGCTTGCTTTGGGAATGATTTGCTGTTCTTTTTCTAGTTTCTACAATTGTTCAGTTAGGTCTTTGATTTTAGCTCTTTCTTCTTCTTTTTTTTTTTTTTTAAATTTATTTATTTTATTACATATCTCCCTTCCCCCCCGCTGTGGCGACATGCCGAGACTGGTCACTGTGCAGGCGTGGCTTTCCCCGCTTGTGGGCGGCTTCTGCTTCCATTCACGGCTGGCTCTCAGTTCACGGGTGGCTGGCTGCGCTCCATTCGCGGGCGACCTGCCCTGCCTGTGGCGGCTTTTGCCCTGTCCGTGGCAGCTTTTTGCCCTGCCCACAGCGGCTCTGGCCCACCCATGGCGGCTTGCCATTCTCAAGGCGGTCTGCCCGCTAAGAGAGGTCCCCGGGAACTGAACCCGGGGCCTCCCATGTGGTATGCCGGTGCCCTATCCACTGGGCTATCTAGCCAGTCCCTCTTTTAATATAGGCATATAGGGCTATAAATTTCCCCCTCATTACTGCCTTCACTGTATCCCATAGGTTTTGATAAATTGTGTTCTCATTTTCACTCATCTCCATATATTTACTAATTCCACTTACAATTTCTTCTTTGACCCACTGATAGTTTAGGAATGTGTTGTTCAGCCTCCACACATTTGTGAATTTCCCCCTTTCCCATTTATTATTGATTTCCAGTTTCATTCCATGATGATATGAGAAGGTATTTGTATAATTTCAATATTTGTATATTATTGGACATGCCTTATGACTTAACATGTGGTCTATCCTGGAGAAAGATCCATGAGCACTTGAGAAGAATGTATAACCCACTGATTTGGGATACAGCATTCTGTGTATGTCTGTTAGTTCTCACTTTTTTTTTTATCATGTTGTTCAAGTTCTCCGTTTCTTTGTTGATCTTCTTCTAGTTGTTCTACCTAATTATGTGAGTGGTGTGTTGAAGTTGCCAACTATTATTGTAGAGATGTCCATTTCTCCCTTCAGTGTTGCCAGAGTTTGCCTCATTGATTTTGGGTGCCCTGGTTAGGTGCATAGGCATTTATGATGTTATTTCTTCCTGGTGGATTGTCCCTTTTATTAATATATAATGGCCTTCTGTATCTCATATTTTTTTTACATTTAAAGTCTGTTTTGTCTGATATTAGTATAACTACCCCTGCTCATTTTTTGGTTACTGCTTGCATGAAGTCTTTTTTTCCCAACCTTTCACTTTTGGTCAGTTTTTATCCCTGGGTCTAAAGTGAGTCTCTTGGAGATATCATATGTATGGCTCATGTTTTTTTTAATCCATTCTGTCAGCTGATATATTTTGATTGGGGAGTTTAATCCATTCACATTCAAATGGTATTACTGTAAATGTATTGTTTACTTCTATCATTTTATTCTTTGGTTTTCATATATCATATCTTATTTTCATCTGTCTTGTCACTCTTTTGGTTATCCTTTCTGCTATTCTTGCCTTCTATACTCTCCTACAAGCCCCTCTCTCTTGTCATTTTCTTTTGGGCTGTAAGGCTCCCTTTAATATTTCCTGCAAAGGTGGATTTTTTTTATATGAACTCTCCTAGTTTATGTTTGTTTGTAAATATTTTAAACTCACTATATTAGTCAGCCAAAGGGGTGCTGATGCAAAGTACCAGAACTCTGTTGGCTTTTATAAAGGATATTTATTTGGGATAAAAGCTTATAGTTACAAGGCCCTAAAGAGTCAAACTCAAGGTTATTTCCTTACCCAAAGTCTGTTGCCACATGTTGAAGCAAGATGGTGTGGATATCTGCTAGGGTTAGCCTTCCTCTTTCCTCTTAAGGCTCTGTGGTCCAAGCTCCTGATTTCAGCCATAGGCTAGGAGCTTCTTTCTTTCCAGGCTCAGCTGCTCTGTTCTATTCACAAGGTCAGCTGTGTACTATCAGGCGAATGGCTCATCTCTATTCCTGGGAACACAGGATCCTCTTCGGTGTCTGTGGAGTTCTCTTACTTCCATGTATTTCTTCTGTGTTAGTGTCCATTTATATAGCCCATCAAGTGGGCGGGGACTCAACCCTGCATACCCTAATGATGTAGTCAAATCAAAGCCCTAATCTTGATTTAATCAAGTAAATGTAAAGCCTTTGAATTTAAATCAACCAAAGGGTATCATGCCCAGAGGAACAGACCAGTTTACAAACATAATAAATATTTCTTTTTGGACTTCATAAATAATATCAAACTGCCACACTCACCTTCATATTTGAAGGACAATTTTGCCAGATAAAGAATTCTCAGTTGGCAGTTTTTCTCTTTCAGTATCCTAATTGTATCACACCACTGTCTTCTTGCCTTCATGGTTTCACACTGAGTTTTACTGGGTGTCCCTTGTATGTGATAGTTTTTTCCTCCCTTACTGCTCTCAGAATTTTCTCTTTATCTTTGACATTTGACATTCTGAGTAGTATGTGTCTTGGAGTAGGTCTATTCAGATTTATTCTGATTGGAGTTCTTGGACATATTAGTTCATTTCTCTCAAGAATGTTGGGAAATTTTCATCCATTATTTCCTCAAATACTCTTTCTATCCCTTTTCTCTTCTCTTCTCCCCCTGAAACTCCCATGACATGTATGTTGTTGCATTTCATGTTATCATTCACTCTCTGAGCCCCTGCTCATTTTTTTCCATTCTTTTCTCTCTGTGTTCTTTTCTCTCCTCTATTTTAGCTGTTCTGTTTTCTGTATCACTTATTCTTTTTTCTCTCATTTTGAGTCTCCTGTTGTATGCCTCTAATGTATTTTTTAATCTCACCTATTGTGTCTTTCATTCCTATAAACTGTTATTTTTCTCTTCAGGTTTTTTAATTCTTCTTTGTGCTCACCCAGTGTTTTCTTGATGTCCTTTATCTCTTTAGCCATATTGTCTTTCAACTCATTAAGTTGATTTTGGAAATTTGTATGAATGTCTTTCATTAGTTGTCTCAAATCCTGTGTCTCGTCTGGGTCTTTGATATATTCCTTTGCTTGGGCCATTTCTTCCATTTTCTTAGTAATTTTTTTGCTGATGTCTAGGCATCTGATTATGATGGTGAGTTTACTCTGTTGCCCAATTTTTCTTTTATAGGGATCTAGTGGTGGGAGGCTGTTTTTTTGCTGTTCTTTGATTCTTGGTTCAACCTGTTATAGGTCTTTAGGATTGTCCCTGTTCATTGCTCAAATCTGGGCCCTGGACCCAATAATGGGTTGCAGACCCACTTCCAGGGCCTTGGGGAGGGAGCCTGCAAAGGCCTGAGAAAGCCTCTCTTATTTACTTTTAATTCCCTCACATGCAGCTCCTTGGGTGTCCAGAAGATGGCATTCTTCAGCAGGCCTCTCAGTTCAGAGCCTGGTCCAAGTGTGTTT
>PVKH010006810.1:0-20728 GCA_004027955.1 Chaetophractus vellerosus | reverse complement strand
AAAATCTCAAAATTAAAGATATACCTTATCCCATTCTCATCCAAAAGACAACATTAATTAAAGACACCATACCTCACATTACCAACAGAAAAAGTTACCTATGATCTAAGAAACACAGTATGCTATCAAAGTCTTAACTCTTGCCTTTATACACCTGTTATTTCTAGTCTAGGAAAAGCTAAAACATTTGAAAACGAATAGAAAAGTGCAGATAATGTGCTAATAAAGCTACTATAATAAGAAAACAATATAAGAATCAAAGCATTTTAGCTGATTAAAGTTCTACCTGAAAGCTACATAAAGCAGAAGCAAACTAACACAATACCCCTACCTGAATTAAATATTATTTAAAATGAAAAAGAAGTTAGTCAATGGGTTTGATCCATGGTATTCAAATGATTGCTGCTGGGGAAGTCACTGACCCGACTATTGGTCATCTCCCAGCGGAAACTCAGTAAAAAGTTTGCCCACTACATGTAATTTGCTCAGTGGCAGGGCCCTATCCCCCTGGGATGTATAAATACCCAGTCCTTGGGCAGCACAGACATCTCTCCTCGCCTACAGGAAGGGGGTTGTGCAGAACCACCATTCACTGACCCCGACCCGAGCAGTTTGCTTCCCCATGAGTTTGAATACAATGAAACTTCTTCCTCTGCTTTTTTGGTCCTTATGTACTATAAGTAATAAAGTGTGCATTTGTTGAGAATCTCTGTTGTGGCTGAGCTTGTGTTCCCAAGATGTACTGTATAGAAACTTGCTCTACAATTGCTATATAACAGATTATTCAACAGTTCTTCATGTTCTTTGAATCAGTGACTAGTATATGCCTTTTTATGCTCCTTTTGCCATAATATAAAGATACGAAAGGCAAAATGAGAAGGTAGAAATGGCTCCTGTTCCCAGTGAACAAGTGTTGATTCCAACCTCTGCATCTTACAACTCTCTTGGTTTGGAAGGCTTAGCCCCCAAAGGCAGACTGCTTCCTTCAGAGGATACAATAAGCTACTGAACTTGACGAATGCCACCTATGGATCCATGTCTTCTTGTACCACTGAATCGAAAATCAAAGGAGCTTACTGTATTGGCTTGTATTATTGGTCCTAATTATTATGGAGAAATCGGTTTTCTTCTATATCTTTGGTGAAGGTCAGAAGCACTTCTTAGTAATTACATATCAATCAGCAAAAGTTAATGAGAAGTTATAGTAATCACCAGAAGTATGAGCAAGTTTGCTGAGGTTTAGATGGTTTAGCAATAAATGTTTGGATCACCCCAAACTTGAAACTATCTTCCTCCCTTGCTAGTGGTCTCCCTGTTATATTCTGCCATTAGATAGATCTAGGCAGACTGAAAGGCAAACGAGGGAGAAGGCACTTGCTTCTTCCGGTTTGCTTGCTGTTCCTGTAAGTTTTCTTTTAGCAATGGTCATTCATCTGGTCTGAGTCACAGCTCTTTGAGGCAACTTTTCCAGACTCGGAACAGATAGATCATCATCAACTAGATGGCATCATTCCTCAAATGCCTAAGCACTAACACTTTCAAGTCTATCCTCCAGTCTTTTAGCTTCTGATTATCCTTATTATTATTATTTTTTAATTGTGTCCCCCAGCCCTCAGGTTGGTAAATGCTTCCTAAGATTACTATGTTGTGTTATACAATATACTCACTACCTGAATCAGGTTGGGAGACAGCACCCCACCTATTTCTTGACCAAATATTCCATGGCACTACCAGGCACTTCTTCACCCTTTCTGAAATGTGTCTGGAATTACATCCGACTATAACCTTCCTCTGGCCTATGTCTGGAACAAACTGGGGCATAGAATGGCAGAGTCGCAGGATGGAGTTAGAGAGATGTGGTTGGAAAGGACCAGAGTACCAACGGTGAGGGAAAAGGAAGCCGAGAACCAGGCCCAGGAAGGTGGAGAGGCAGAGGGCTCCAAGTCCTCTCCCTTTGCTCCATTGCCCCATAATTTCACATGGAAAACATAGAATCAAAGATAAAATTTTGAAGAATTTCAAGATGGTATCCACAAAGCATTTAATCCCAAACATAAGACCATTCTAATCAGAGACTAGTGGAACTTCACTGGTCACATTACCATGAAGCGGCTCTGAGCAAGAGCGTAATAAACAGAAACTCTTTGCTATTATTTAATAAGAAATGCAAATTGGACACTTTCAAGGTCTGTAGAACTTGAATGAGAGGATGAGTCCTGATTTATTTTTTAATTGCTTCTGCAGTTTAAGTGCCTAGTTTATACTAGGCACATTTTTTTTTCACAAAGAAACAAGATCATCTCCTCAAAACTTCTGAATCAATAGCTGAGTTGCTCTCTAAATTACAGTTTTTCTTTACTTAAAATTATAAGGATTTTATAAGTGTGCATTATTTTATGTAACTAAGTTTACATCAAGTATATTGACAAATTTGAAAAATACTTAATATGGCCTGGAGTCATTTTATTTTTTACACTGAAATTAAATAAACTTAAGAATTTAATATGATTTTATACATTTCTTTACTTGTTTTTGTTTACTGACCACATACAACATATGTGATCACTTGTTAGAGAAAGAAATTTACTTTTATCCATTATCACAGAACTCTTTAAAAACGGAACACTGGCGAACTGACAATTGGGAAAGAAGGACATGCATATAGTCTCTGATGCATTTATCTATTGATAATTCTATAAGGGGTGCTTTCCGGAGGGAAGAAAAACACATTATCCAATCTAATTCCTTTACACTCTTTCTGATGACCAAATTTCTGTAAATAAGTAATGACATTATTTTAGATGAAGAGGCCTTATTTTGAATTGCTTTGAGCAAGATGTCCTTGGTTTAGCATTGTTTATGTCAAACAATCTTAGGATCTATGGATTTATGAGGTTTTGACTTTCTTAAGAGTACCATGTAAGCTATACAATTGTCTGGGATATATAATAGTGATGTTTCATAACCTAAAGTCTTCTTACTGTATAAAGTAGTAATCAGCACACTGGTTAGAAGCTTATAATTGGCCTGAGATCATTTTGTCTGATATGTGAAGGAAGCACTGTCTCAGAACTTTCTCTGTGACCTGTGCCTATTTATTGATTGCATCACTGAAATATTAGTAATGCTTGATAATGGACAAGCTTTCTGATTGGTCTACATCTGATTTGAAAGTCTAATCCTTTGTTATTTAAAAAAAAAACTACTTGAGTTTAACCTCAAATATAAATTAGGAGTCTCTGGTCCATATATTTTAAGCAACTTGGTCAATAAAATTTATGAATTTAAGTATATTCCTTTTGAGATTAATTCATTCATCTGGAAAAGAGGGTAGGGCATTTCTTGATATTTATGTGCACAATTATATGCACTTAAAATATTTTAAAAGCTGTCAACTTCTTGGTCCATCAACCTTAACTGCAATCCATAAAAATGTTCTTGTTTTGTAGATCTTTAATTTGGAAAGCAGAGAAGCATGATGTTCTTCAGCTTCTATAGCATCTGTCACTCATGTCATGGGCATGAGTTTGTTGCCATGGAGTGCTGTTTCTATACTGAAATTTCTGTCATCATTCTTGATTTTTAATGTGTTTATTTGGGGAGTGGATGTAGCTCAAGTGGTTGAGCACCTGTTTCCCATCTATGAGGTACTGGGTTGGATCCCTGGTGCCTCCTAAAAACAAAACAAACAAATAAATGAAAAAACCAACTCCCTCATTGGGGAGTGGATGTAGCTCAGTGGTTGAGTACCTGCTGCCTATGTATGAGGTCCTGGGTTCAATCCCTAGTTATCTCCTTAAAAAAAAAAGTAAATTCATGAAGCTTATAATTGGCACAGTCCATACAATTGCAATATATAATATGATAGCACCCTATAACATTAATTTCACTTAATTTTTAACCTAACATAGTGCAGGTTTTACAGTAGCAGTTCTCACATTGAGACTCCATCTGTTAATGGCAGGAAACAACATTGCTATACTCCAGGAAACTGCCAAAATGTGTAAATGACTTGATATGCTGCTAACTGTGAAGTTCAAGCAAATGCAAAGATGTTCTTTTTGGTTTTCCCATTTACATAGGAATAACCTCTGAACACAATAACTGATAAGCATGCCTTAGATCATTATAATTTTTAAGACATTATATCAAGGATATCAATTGCTGCTACTGTGTAAAAATTCCTGTAGCATCTCTCAGCGAACTACCCAGGCATTCTGACAGAACTATTAAACCTATTAGTTCATATCGGTGAGCTAAGTTAAAGTTGCCAAATGCTTTCTTATGCCCTACTAGTCAGTGAAACCTCTAAGTCATACTACCTTGACTATATTAGTTACAGGGCTTCACATAACTCTTTCAGGCATGCTAAATGGGATAATAAATGCTTTCAAAAGTAATTTATTTCTTGGAAAGACTTTAAAAAAGAAAAAAAAAGAAAGAAAGGAAATGACATTTGCTCACAGACTAAATAGGGCAGGGCTTCTTGATAAATATAATTTTTCTTCAGGTCAGATTAAAAAATATTCATTTGGCACTTAATCTGTGCTGGTAAATTTGCTGAGTGCTGGGTCTACAGATACCACAAAATTTGGTTTCTGACATCAGAGAACACACTAATTAGTTATTGAGACAGACACATAAGCAGGTATCTAGAAGGCAACACATTAAGCATAGATAAGACCAGAGGAAGAAAGAGAGCAGGGGAGAGAGAGAGAGACAGAGAGAGAAGTTTAGGATAGCAAAAAGATCTCAGAATTTTCAGTTAAGCTAGCTTGAATGAAAACAACAACATTCAGATTTTTTTTTTTTTTTTTTGTGGAATGACTCTGAGAAAGTTGCAAAAAGTATACAATTTAGCTTACTTATCTGGAAAGTGGGTTTTATGTATTTACCATTGGTTTATTGTTTGAATTAAAGGAGATGTGCAAACATCTAGTTTGTGAATGGTATATGGCTGAGCTTAATTAATGCTCATTTCATTTATTAACACCAGTTGTTTTTCAATTATGTATTATTTAAAATTTCAAAGAAGAAAGAACTTTAATGAGTTCTTTAGAGTGAATAAAAGCTTCACAAAAAGATGATATTTTCCCTAAATACTGAATAATAAGTATGATTTGATAGGTGGCAGAAGGAGAGAGAGAACCATACAAAATTTACATGGATTCCTGAAAAAACATTCTGTTTGGAAAGTAACAAATTCTATACTGTGTCTAAATATTGTCATGGATCAGATGTGTAATTATAAACCATGGTTTTGAGAATACTGAAAGAAAAAGGTAGATGAAATAGGCTCTTTGAATTGGATATTTTCCTTTGGATATAGTCTTTCTTTTTTTTCATTTTGAATTAAGCAGTTCAAATCAGTACCTATATCTTCATTCTATAAATAAAACAAACATTAGAATGTTAAATTACTTGGGAATGCACTCACCAAACAGAACATAAGTTTAAATATTTCTTCCATGAATGAATTCAGGTTCAGAGGTATATTTTGAACAGCACATATATAATGAGACTATGCAACATTATATACATGCCCATACTATAATCCATCATATGCGGAAAATCCAAATGGTTGTTCAACAAGTGATATTTTGGAATGATAATAGCTTTCAGTGTTGTAGCATAGGCTGTGGATAGATGTAAACAATCGCTTTCATCAAACCAATGACTAAAATGATGGATATATATATATATATACCTGGTTAACTTTTCTGAAATTTTGAAATGGCTTCTGAAAACTAAATTTGGCTCTCAACAGAAAATTTACCTAGAATAAGAGCATTATTTGAAGTGAGTTGAAGCCAAATATAGGAAAATATGAAATTTTGACCTCTAGTATAACTTAGGTTTTTATAAGTACCTTAAATTGCATCTAATACTGTTAAAACACAATGCATTGGTCATTATAAGCCAACAGACAATAACACTAATTAAGCATATTATTATTAGGATCCAATGAAACATACCCATTTTCATTGTTATTGTTTGTTTGGAGAAAAAGAAGGCATTTGTTCTATCTTTAAAAATGTGAAGAAGTGATAATGAAAATGCTTCAAATTTTTCCATCCTTTGATATTTTTTTAGATAAAAGGAAGAAAAAATGAGATTTTAGAATAAATTCCAAACAGTACTCTAAAATATACAATTTATTTAGTAAAAATAGTGATAACTAGAATAATAGTGTAAACATTCAATTGACTGTACTTATGAATCTTTACTTTTGAAATCGAAACTTAGGCTAGTATTATAGGGTACCTAAAAGTTACCTCCTGAGAGCCTCCTTGTTGCTCAAATGTGGCCTCTCTTTAAGCCAAACTTAGCATATAAATGCATTATCTTCCCCCTGGTATGGGATATGATTCCTGGGGTTAAGCTTCCCTGGCACCAATGGATTACTACCAAGCACCAACTAGCAATGCAACTGGAAAAAAACCTTGACCAAAAGAAGGAAAAAGTAAAGAGAAATTAGTTTATATGTCTAAGAGGCTTCAAAGTGAGTCAGGAGGCCATTCCAGAGGTTACGCTTATGCACGTCTCAGCCGAATCTCATTGACTGCCAAAGCAACTATTGCCTCAAATAGTGGAGACATCCAGACTCTATAGTCAGGGAATACAGCTTAGAAGTTTGGTGCCCTGCCAGTGGGCCCTACTTGGGAATTTATGCTTCCCAGTGTGACAGAGTTGGACTCAGTTGTGATTTCCCTACTTATGGCTCCTCTGCACCTTCTATTTAAACGTATAGTTAGTGCTAGAGTAGATAGGTGTATATCCAAAAGACTCAAATCTTTGGGCTGTCCATATGCCAGCTGTGCATAGAATCTGAACAGATTTGCTATACCTACTCTCCAGTTCATTATACTCACCAAGGACAACTAACAAGGAGATGATTGGACAACGACCCACTCCAAGGAACAGAGTTTGGAATTGCAAGCAAGGTAGCCCCATCCATCTGCCCCATGGGATCTAAGGCCCTCTCAGTTATAGGACAAGTGGACATCACCATACCAGAATCCTCAGGATTGGGGAATGAACGACGGACTAGTGTAGACTTACTGGCATTCTACTATAGACTTATTGTGACTCTAGCAATGGAAAAACTTTTATCTTTGATGTGGAGGCAGTGACCACTGGAGGTTCTGAGGAGAGGGAAAAACAGGTGTAATATGGGGACATTTTTGAGACTTGGGAATCATCCCGAATAACATTGCAATGACAGAGACAAGTCATTATATATCTCATCATAACTTACAAAATTGGGAGGGAAAGAGTGTAAACTACAATGTAAACTATAATCCACACTTAGTGGCGATGCTCCAAAATGTGTTCATCAATCAAATGTACCACACAAATGAAGGATGTTGTTAATGTGGGAAAATGTGGGAGAGGTTGGGAGCAGGAGATATGGGGATCCCTTATATTTTTTATGTAACATTTATGTAATCTAAGAATCTTTTTTAAAAATAAAAAAATATATTTTAAAAAAAGCCAGTACTTAATGGGATCTTGAATTAATTCCATAATTTCATTTATGGTTATTAAAAGTCATTCAATTTAATATTCTAACCTTAATTCTTATTTACAATTTTTATTACCAATTACTGATTGGTTACTGATTGGATTTCACGCTAAAGATATATGCAGTTGGGTGGGGCTGTGATAGACTCTCTGTCATCCATATCATGCTTCATGTTATAGTGAATGGGACAGGTAGAGATATGGTTGCCTCTAAAATGTTTCTTTACACTCTCTTCTAGGTCTCAGTCTCTCCTGGTGTCTACAGGTGAAGAAGAGGGAAAAAGAGAAAGAAATTGATATTTAAACTGTATAACTAACCGGCATTAATTCTTTCCTTTTTTCTTGGATGTTGCTGACTGCCTGGCCAACATTATTGAACCATTAATTTCCTTAGCATTAGGCTTCCAAAGACCTGACCATCCACAGGGTGTACATATGGATTGTTTGGAGAGTGTTCTGGGCTTCTCACAGCACCGTTTCCTACATTTGGGATGTTCTTTGACTCCCCATTTCTACTGCTTGTAATATGCCCAATAACCTCTTGCTCTTGGATTCCTTATACATCAGACAACTGGAAAACTGTCAAAAGGACTCAAATTTAGGTATGTTTCTAAGTGTCCATTTGGGTGATAGAAAATCATGACTCTTGCCGTTTCAAAAGGTAGAAATGCAAGCTTTTCTATTAGAATCTATTCTATCCATGTTTCTAATAATATCTCCAATTATTTTACTTATGGTTATCTTGGCCCTAGGGCATATCAGCAAGCCTGCAGCCTTACCAGACATCATAAACTATAGTAAAAAATTTCTTTTTTTTCCAGGCATTCCAAATTTCTGAGAGATTTCTTTGTAAAACCATTCCTCTCACTTGGCCTTGGGAAGAGAATAAAATAATTTTCACAAGAAAAACTGCAATTACAATTGTGCTAGCAATGAGAGGCTAATTTCTTTATATTTAAAAAACATCCTTAAAATATCAGTAGATTTAAAACAAAATCTAAAGCTTATTTCTCACTCATACCATATGTAATTGTAGATTGTAAGGGTAACTGTATTAAATGACCCAGGTTAATGGAGGTTCCAACTCAATTTATGCCTCCCACAGTCACTGTTACAGGCAAAGGAGCAATCTTAAAGCTTCCACTTATATTAGTGTTTTAGTTTCTTCATTGTTAAGGCAAATACCATGCAATGGGCTCACTTAAACAATGGGAATTTATTAGCTCATGGTTTTGTGGCTAGGAGAAATCCAAATGAAGGCATCATTAAGGTGATGCTTTCCTCCCAAAGACTGGCAATTTAGGGCTTGCTGCCAGTGATCCTTGGCCCTTAGTATTTCTATGTCACATAGCAATGCACATGGTGGCCTCTCTTGTCCTCTCCCTTCTCTTCCACATTCTGTTGACTTTCAGTTTCTTTCCCAAGGTTTTCTCTCTATCTGTCTGAATTTCTCTCTGCCATTAAAGACTCCAACAATAGTATTAAGACCCATTCTTAATGATCTGGGCCACATCTTAACTTAAGTAACCTCATGAAAAGGTCCTACTTAAAATGGGCTCACACCGACAGGAATGTATTACGTTTAAGAATATATATTTTTCCTGGGGTACATAGCTCCAAACCACCACAATGAGACACTGATCATTTCTGTTCACATTCTAATGACCAGCCACAACTAACTTGAAAAGATGTAAGATAGTACAATTTAACCATGTTCCCAGAAGAGAAAAGATTATTTGCTAGCAGTAATGATTAATATATACCCATCAAATACTAATATTTGCAGTCAACTTCAAAGTTACATCATTTACAGTATTCAGTTCAAAAAATGGGCAGTGAATTGTTGTCTTTATAACAGAGATGATGATGCAAGGTAATTTTTACATTAGGTCTAAATATACCTACTCTTTTTTTTTTTTTTTTTAAAGATTTATTTATTTTATTACATATCTCCCCTTCCCCCCCCCCCCCTCGTTGCGGCGACGCGCCGAGACTTGGTCACTGCGCAGGCGCGGCTTTCCCCGCTTGTGGGCGGCTTCTGCTTCCATCACGGCCGGCGTTTCAGTTCGCGGGTGGCTGGCTGCGCTCGATTTGCAGGCGACCTGCCCTGCCCGTGGCGGCTCTTGCCCTGTCCGTGGCAGCAATATACCTACTCTTGATCAGGTGATCCAGGGTCTAAAAAACACTATTTAATGATGGAACTGGGATAGTTTTCCCATAATTGACATTCCTATTGAGTAAGGGAAAGAGTAATCACTGGTCCATTGAAATTAAGCAAATTTTCTTGGAAGGTATTGAAAGGGTCTTGGGCCTGGAGTCAGAGAAAATTTCTTGGTTAAGTCCCAAGTATTCTTCCAGGAGGCACATCTCATATTTTTCCCCATGGGACTCATGTTCACACTAAGAGGTTCTTATTTTCCCATTCCTCATCTTGGGTGTATCCATCTGCAGTGGGCACTTTATAGTACACCTTCATTCAGGCTAAGTAGTTTTCTTAGCTTGCTTTTTCTCTGTACAAGTTTATGACCCAAGCATTCTTTTTAAGTTTCAAATAATCACAGGCATTTTTAACCCAATTTCATAGATATTTGGCAGTTTATTATTCTTTAAAAAATGTTATGGGCATGTTAGTTATCTTATTTCAATTAGTTCCATTTGATGTTAGCCCCACACAATGTTCTTTTCCAGACATATATCTTAGATGATATATACATAATAGTTGCTACTATGTTTCTCTCTTGCGCTCTCTCAAATTAATTGAAGTACTTTAAGCTTATCAGGCTTTGTGGGAGAGCCAGGCATTTGTTCTATTTTCACTGAACAATTTCATTCAAATGAAAGGATTTACTTGCTTCCACACATTTTGAGGGGCTTTTACTCCAAGCCACCTTAACGTTTCTTGATATCAAGTATATTGATCATAGTCTTAATTTGATTCTCAACACAAGGTTGAGTTTTAATCTGCTTTTATTGATCTAAAATTTTCTCAGTTTTATCTTTAATGAGTTGGGGATGAGAAAGTCGCTTTCTCTAACACCTGAAAGTTAGAATTTTCTAAAGTGAGAAAAATTAAAAAATGGCCAATCATCATTACTTTCTTATTTAAAATTAATAATCATTTTAAAAGCCTCAAATATATTTCATTATATCAGATCTGCAAAAAAAAAGTTAAGAAATTCTTCATGGAACGGGATCATCGGATTCAATTAACTTTTTTTCTGCCCAAAGAAAACTGGTCACAGGTCATATCCTCACTCTGTACTTAGATTCATTATATTCCTCTTGTAAACTATGTACTCATTTATGCTCTCTTAGAGGAAAAAAAAAAAAAAGAAAGAAAGAGAATACTTGAGTTAAATAGTTGGAGAAAACCTTCAGGGAAATAAGGGCCTTGTGCAAAATAAAATCATTGGAATTATGAAGAGTGAGCTGAATAACTTTTTAAAATGCGACAACCTTTATATGAGAACAAGTGGTGTCACTAACAAGAAAAGTGGCAGACTGTTTTATTATCAAGATCTGAAAGAATTATAATGCTAAATTTGTGTGGCTCTTTACAAGTTACAAAGCACTTTCTTATACATTATCTCATTTTATTTAATCCTCACAACAACCATTAGAGATCCCAGGCAAGCATATTTCAATAATGAAATAGTGCAGCTTCATACAAAATTGGAACAATACACCTTTCTAGTTCTTCATAAACCAAACTACATAAGACCTAGCAGAGTCCTTGTACCAAGCAGAAGTACCAGAAATGCCAGGTTCCAACTTACCAATATGAAACTTTTAATTTTGTAAAATTATCTTTTCTATATATTCAAAGTTCTTTATTCTCAGTTACAATGGTATTATAGCAACTCACTAAACATGTTTTTACTACAGAAACAATAGTGCCTTTATCTCCATCTCTTACATTTTGGTATATTCTTCTATTTTCTACACATGTTCATTTTTGAATGACAAATATGTAATTAAAATTTTCAACTGTGCTTGTGGAAAATGTAGGCCTCCTTTTCATTCTTATAAGACAATAAAGCTAATAACTGTTTATACATACATCACATTTGGACCTTATCTAATTATTTAACTTAAAAATTTTCTAACTTGCACATTCTTTGGAGAGAAACTTGTTTAATTGAAATATTTTGTGTATAAGGATTATTTTTTTCTTGGGACTGCTAAAACAAAATGTATAAAAATATGTTTATTGGTAAAACAAAATGGAAAATATACTACAGGAAATTGTGTGATGTCTATACCTTAAAAGGAATAAAAAATATTCTATTTGGCATTCTTTTTAAGAGATAGAAAGCCAATAAAATAAGATTTCATAACAGGGATTTCCAAAAAATATATTTACACAGTGCTGCTATTGATATTAAGCTTTTAATTATACTATTTCTGGATCAACATACCTCCCTCTCCCCTTCACATACAGACAGTAAAAGACGTGTTCTCTCTGAAATTGTAATTCTTAATGTTTACAGAGAAATTCTTGGCAGTATTGGGACTGAGGCAATAAACAAATCTTTTGAAAAACACAAACTTAAGGTCTGTAGGGAAGCACATTGCCTGGTAAAATAATATTCCTGTTGATGCTCATTGTGTTTAGAGGGGTCACTGTTTAGAAATATTTACAAATATCTACATATCTGTAGAGGGAATGATATTATATTATTTCATAAGTGCAGAAGATTTTTAACATATATTTCACTTTTCATGCCAAAAACAGACAAACAAAACTAAATATATTGAACAATTTATATGCTATTTTAATGATAAAATTGATTATTTAAGGAGTTTTATTGAAATATTCCTAGATTCAAAAGAAGATGCAAAGAAATATAAGGAAGTCCCCAGAACACTTCACTCTGCCTCTTGCATTGGTAGCATCTTGCCTAACTACATTATGCTACCAATCTAAGAGATCGACATTGGTACGATTCATAAAGTTCATTCATATTTTGTTATACATGCACTTGTGTTTGTGTGTGTATATATGTGTGTGTAGCTCTATGCTATCACATCGGCAGCCTCCTGGAACCACCATCACAATCAAGAGACAGAAGTGAACCATCACCCTAAGACTCCCTTATGCTACCCCTTTATAGCCACAACCATCACTCCACTCCACATTCTTAACTCTTGGAAACCACGAATCTGTCCTGCATTTCTATAATTATTATTCAATGAATGTTATACAGAATCCTGTAGTGTTATCTTTTTAAAATTATTATTATTATATATCCCTCTCTTTCTGCAGTTCTTGCTGTGTTCATTTTTTTGCGTTCTTCTGTGTCTGCTTGTCTCCCCCCCCCCCCCCCCCGTTGCGGCAAACTGCCAAGTCAGCTCACCGCGTGGCGGCTTTGCCTGCTCATGGGCGGCTTGCCCTGCCCACAGCGGCTTTGCCCTGCCTGAGGCAGCTTTGCCCTGTCCACAGCAGCTTGCCTTCTCAAGGCGGTCTGCCCACTTGAGGAGGCCCCAGGAACCGAACCCGGGGCCTCCCGTGTGGTAAACCAGCGCCCTACCAATTGAGCTATAGCCGGCCTCTGTAGTGTTACCTTTTGAGATTGGCTTTTATCAGTTGGCACAAGTTCATGAAGTTCACCCACGTTTTTGATTGTATCAATAAATTGTTCTGTCTCATTGCTGAATGATACTGCATGTTAGGAATATACTACATTTTATTTAACCATTCACTCATTGAGGAGTATTTGGGTAATTTTCAGTTGAGGGCTATTTTGGATAAAACTGCTATGAATGTTCTGGACAAGTTTCTGTGTGAAAATAAGCTTTTATCATCCTCTTAGGGTTGCAAGATTAAAAAAGTGTTTTAATGAAGTCCAATTTATCCATGTTTCCTTTCATGGATTTTGTTTTTGGTGCCAAATTTAAGAACACTTTGTCTAACTCAAAACCCAGGGTTTCTCCTATGTTTTATTATTAGAGATTTTATATTGTTATGTTTTAAATTTATGTCCATGATGCACTTTGAGTTTTCCTAAGATTTGCAAGGTTTAGGTCAAGGTTGATTTTATTACTTATGGATGTCCAATTACTGTAGCACAATTTATTGAAAAATGCTATCCTTCCTCCATTAGATTTAAGTAGTTATTTTGTCAAAAATTAATTGGACAATTTGTGTGAATCTACTCCTGGGATCTTTTCTTTTTTCCACTGATGTATATTTCTAACACTCTGCTAGTATCACATCATCTTGATTATTGTAGCCATATAGTAAGATTTAACATTGAAAAGAATGATTCCTCTAACTCTATTCTTTTTTTTTTTTAGCTTTTACCTGGACATAGCAATTTAGAATCTTGTTATCCATATCCAGAAAAGCCATTTCTGTGATGTTGATAGGAAGTGTATCAATCCTCCACATCAGTCTGGGAAGAGTGGACATCGTTTCTATGTTGAGTGCTATGATCCATGAACCCAGTGTGTTGCTCAAGGCATTTAGGTCTTCCATGAGTTCATTCATCAGCATTTTGTAAATTTCACCTTACACATCTTGTATATAATTTGTCAGAGTTTTGACTGAAGTATTTCATTATTTGGAACAATTGTAAATGGCATTAAATTTTTCATTTCGGTTTCCACTTTAGTTCATTTATAGTAGATAAAAATGAAATCAATTTATGTGTGCTGGTCTTATATGCCAAGGCCTTTGCTTCTATTCTGTTTGCCTTTCATTTTTATTTCTTGCCTTTTTAGTGGCTAGAACGTTCACTGCTATGCTGAGTAAGACTGCTGAGGGCACATATCCTTCCCTCTTTCCCCATCTAGAGGGAAATCATTTAGTCTTTCACTGTTAACTATGATGCTAGATGTAGGTTGCTTATGGATGCTTTTTATCAGGTAGAGATAGTTCTTGCACTAATCCTAGTTTTCTGAGAGCATTTATCACAAATGGATGTTGATATGGCGAATTACATTTATTGCTTTTCAAATATTAAATCAACCTTATATACTTGGAATAAATTCCACTTGGTCATGGTGTATTACTTGTTTTATACATTTGATTTGCTAAAATTTTATGGAGGATTTTTGCAACTAATTAATGAGAAATATGACTGTAATTTTACTTTTTCCTACTCTTTTTTTCTGATTTTGGTATCAAACTTATACTGGCCTCATGAAATAAATAGGAATAAAATTGATTTTTAAGAAAATTGATTCTGTTCTCTGAATCATCCAGTGAGTAGGTTGAACTTGAATGCATAATCACCACTCTTTCTGTGCCTAAATTATACTTTTATTTTACTAGAATACATATTTGATAAGTATATATTTCTCTATAATTAAATATTGTTTATTTAATAGTATGTTATAAAAAACACATTATCAATGAAAACAGCTTTTATACTCTATCCATGCACCAAAGTGATGACCATATCTTACTTTGGTATAAGTAGGAAATATATTTGGACATAATGATAATCTCTGTGGCTACTATGTAGCAATATTATTTGTTAGAATAAATCTAATCCAAATTGTGAGGGAGTATCCTCCTCCTATTCCTGTCTTAGTAACTCACATAATTCATTGTTATTCATAGATAATCTATTTTTCCATAGATATAATAAAAACTCAGTGAAATTTGCATTGATTTAAACATCAGCACAATTTTCTGTTACATTTTCACTAGTCTTTCAACGTGGTGTTTGAAGTTAAAATATTGATAAAAACACAGACACAAACTCTCAAGTCATATATAATTACTTAAGAATTGCATGACTGAAATAGAAGGGAACACTTTTAAGAGTGAAAAATGTAAGGCTATTGTCTAGAAATTGTTATTTGTATGTATTGTTTATAACTTTTAAAATTTTAAAACATGAACTTGTACACTGATATAATAAATTTCATTTAATAATATAATTTTATAACTCCTTTTCCTGTATTTTTTTTAATGCTCTGATGACGGGATAAATTTGCAAATTAAATTGTCTCTTAAAGACTATATTTACACAAGAGTAAGCATATCAGATGAATTATCTGTAGTAAATACCTCTTTCAGGAACATCTTAATTAGCTTCAGCAAAATGTGGGGTAAGTCTTTCCAGTTTTCTCCATTTAATTTCAATTTATCAGAATAGATTATTATTACATTTTTAGAATATCCAGTATTTTTTGGAACAAAATATGATAACCACATAGATTAGAGGAATAAGATTTCTTATGACTGGTTTTAACTATTTCTCCAAAAATTATTTTTCCAGTCTGCTTTGTTCATCTATTAAAAAGCACCACACCATACAGAAGAAAAAAAAAAGGGGGGGAAATATGTAACATACACATTCCTGGATCAATTCTTTTGAAATCTATGTCATAGTTTAACAATATATCACTCCATATTATAAATGTTAGTGAAATTTAGAAAAGTGATGCATATTTTCCAAAATTTCCCAAGTCTGTTTGAACCCTAAACCTTTTATCATGACAAATCTCATAAATATATTGTTCTCAGTTTATTCTTTGGGACACACTATTCTGGATAATCTAGTTTTAATCCCTAGAATTTGTTGCACAGGCTGGTAGCAAGAAACACAAACTTGGAAATTTATTGCTAGCAGAGTCACTCACACAATACATAGGATACACACAGTCACTATTTTCTTGTGATGACAGCTCATTCTCTGTGGGTAAGCCTTATGTGAGTCAATGGAGTTTCTAATTTCAGATCCACCTAGTCCATGTCATTTTTTCTGAGACATGCACTGAGGCATCTCCTACTTCGGCAAGCTTGTAGTACATGTTCATGTCATTATTGCCCACACAGACATATCTCTGGCAATTGTCCTTGACTAATTTGGGACTCAGAAATTGAAAGGCTTCCTTAAGTAGACCTGTCATGCAACAGAGCACATCCTCACAGTCTCTCTTATCTAGTCTGTTAGGCTGTAGTGCACAAGACTTTCTAACAGCATGTTTGAGGTCTACACTAACCCTTTATTCTACTGCTTTCTTCTAGTGCTTCCTCCACTAGCCCAGCAGACATTCTTTATAGAGGTGAATTAGGAGGTATACAAAAGGACATATCCTTCTTAATTGTGCATCTATTTTCTTTTTTAACCTCCCTTCCTTTCCTCTTTCCTTCCTTTCTCTCTCCATTTCTGCTTCCTTCCTTTCCTCTTTTTTTTTCTTCCTTTTTCCTTTCCTTGTCTCTCTCTCTCTTTGACTTTCTCAAACTCTCTCTCTCTCTTTTTTATTTTCTATTTAATTTTACACCTGGAGCAGAGAATTTGAGATTGTGACAGCCCTTCCTTTTTGCAGTGAAATTCTCCTGCTGGTGAAATTCATGCTTCATATCTAGAGATCCAAATATAGTATGTATTCGTGTTTAAATGTCTGTGTGTGTTGTGTGTATGTTTGTGTGCAATGGAGCATGCAATGAGCCACACACATTGGAGTATCTGTAATCATTTTAGTCAATATAACTAATACCTGCTTCAAGTTTTTTATAACTAAAAATAAGGTTATATAAATAAGTACTGATTTGTAGATTTGTCTTGGTATTGTTAATAAAAATAATTAATATATTAAAGACAGAACTTGTAGGATGAAATGACAAAATTAAATGGTATTCTGCACACTAGCTTGTGTTGCATTGGACAAGTTAGTTAACTTTCTTATCTCCCATTTTCATTATTTGTAAAATCAATATAGTGTTACCTATCCCATAACATTCTCATAAGGGTTAAATAGACTAATACATGCAAAAATTTCCCTAAAGTAAAATCTCAATATGTTGAGACTATTATTATCATAAGGGTTATAAACCTGAATCCACTAACTGAGTTGTGCAGAAATGTCACTTTACTTTGTTTTCTTAAAGTCAAATTAATCAAAATCGGAACCACTATCCTGCTGGAAAGATGATAAACACAACCTTAGTCATTGGACTTTATTTCCTTCTTCCAGAACTGTTCAAATATCCTAGAAAGGGGAGGGCAAGTGCAAAAGTAGGAACAGGGTTCTCTGGATTTGGGTGTACTGTACAATGCTGAAGGGCATATGGTACCTAGAGGAAGTCTTTGCTCAGCTGCTTCTGGGTTAGGCTGGACCCTGGGGGCTTTCGACATTACCAGGCATCCCAGGATTGAATGTTTAACCTTGCTTCTGTTTTGTTTTCTTTGAACTGAATTCCAGGTCCTTTCTTATTCTTGGAGTACATTAAAGAATCTACTCCTGACATACTGAGTCCAGGAAGCATTATTTCCCCCTAGGGTGGGGAGATCTTAACCTTCCATTCTTACATTCTTTGCCTCTTTGCTCCTGCCTCTCCCCTTAAAGGTACACATTCTTCTTCCTTTGGTCCTAGTATAATTTTCTTAGGGTCAAGATTTGAGCAGAGAAAAGCCTAGAAAGATTTTGTTTTCAGGTGAGTTCTGCATTGGGACACTCAAAATGAACTCTTCTTCGCTTCTTCATTCAAAGGAGCCAGCAATTTCCATGGAGGAGACTGGAGTGAGGTGGAGAAACACAGCAATAATTAAACACCAATTATTATCTCGAGAAATTACCTTATTCTGTGTTTGTATTGCCATTACATAACATACTTCTGGCATTTTTTCCCACACCTTTATCCTAAAGAACCTAGTGAAAATCCTAAGGAAATTGTATAATTAAGGAAACTGTTTCTGTTTTGGTCTGCTCCAGATGGCCTTTTTTTTCATCCATTATTCTGCAGATTCTCTGCATACCCCACGAGATTCCTAACACAAGGCAATAATCTTTGTCATGCCAGCGTCTTGTTTCAGAGAACTTACTGTTTGCTGAAACTTCTTTTATCTCTTCTCTACAGTTGCTCAGAATTTACTTTAAGGATAAGCATTTTCTCAATTGTATTAGAAAAGTTTGCTTCCTCCAAAATCACACTGCTGCCAGTTATTTATTACCCCAGGAGTGACCTTTCCCCACTGTGACTGGGCTGCTATAGCTTGGCTCTGTGCTGATCTAATCTGAGTGCTCTATATTCTGGGCAGCTTCCTCTGGTTCCCTGGACTGAACACAAAGCATTTTGCCTCTTTCTGCTGTGATAGCTTTTGTCCTCTTTCCTTGGCTATAAAGAGTGAATGCCAGATTAAGGCCTGAGCTGAAAATGACCACTGATGCTGGAATAATTCCTTGTGTAACACTAACCCTTTCCCCATGGCTGCGGGAGTCAGTTTTTATATTTAGACCACAAATGCCCATTCTCGTGTGTGTTGCAGGGTCAGTAGGAGATGTTATTGAGAAAGGGGACAGAATGGTTAGGAGGGCTGTGTTACTATTAAAGTTCCAGAGGGTTTTTTTTTTTTTATGGCAGTCATCACTTCTTAAATTTCTTTGAATCTAAAACCATATTCAAGACCAACTCATATTTCTCATTATTCTTTGTCAAAGTTTTCTTTGGCAACTAGACCAAACTGATTCTTATCACCACCCTTTACACTTTTATTCAATTCTTTTTATGAGCCGAATCCTCTATCTTCTTTCTTTCCTAGCCAAATATTCTCAATCACTAAAGTCTTGCTCAGTCTAATTTCTAACTGAAACTTTCATTTGCCTCTTTGTTAATAATGGTGTTTTTCTACATGGAATGTTGGGAACTGTGGCCTATTTGATCATTTAGATTGATTCATATAGAGCAGAATTTGTCAGTCTATGGCCCATGGGCCACATCACCACCTAATTTTGTAAATAAAGTTTTTTTGGAAGACAGTCATACTCATTTGTTTTTATCTATTGTATATGGATGCTCTTGTGCTACAACAGCAGACTTGAGTATTTTTTAACAGAGACCATAGAGCTGAAAATATTTAATTAATTTTTACATAAAAAAGTCTGAACTCGATATAGACAATTCTTATCATTTTGTTTCCTGAGACAAAGATCCAATGGGGATATGTGTGGACTTCATTTGTCTCTGACATCTAACACAGCATTGTAACAAAGTAGTTTCAAGAAAATAACATATATTGCACATGTGCAAATTTACATGAAAATGTAATTTATCTTATGATTAAAACATAAGAAAACTAATTTGGATTTTCAAAGAGATTTTCAGCATTAAAACATACTGTCATTGCTTTATTTTGATTTTGTAACTTAATTCAGATTTAAAACAAACAACAAAACTATATATAATAACACAATTTTGTGTTGAGAGAAGGAAGTTATGTTTATTCAATAAAGCAACCTATTTCAGTAATTGTCTCCTCAAATATGACAGACCCACACAAACTTCCCTCAGACTTTTCCATTTATTTTTTTAACCCACTGAAAGACTAATTTAATTTTTTAGTTTGGTCAGAAAAAATATTTACCAAACTTTACCGAAACAATTATTGCAATAACTTGTGAAATGCCTTCCAACTTAGCTAGAAATGATTTTCTTATCACAGAATGAGACTTCCTGAACTTTAATTCAAAAATTTTATGTTTAATAAGCAGCTTTGGAGAGGGAGTTCCATGTACTTGTGCATAAAAAACATGTCTGTGGTTTTCCAGGCTTCCTTTTCTTTGAGACTGCTTCAAATTTGTCTTCAATAGGCTTCGGCTAAATTTTACAACTTGAAAATTGATACAATGATTTTAAAGCATATAACTTCTTTCTCTCCTCTAATACAGGGCTTTTAATCTTTGGCTTTGAATATGTTTTATGCTTTCCAACTTGTTTAGTTTCCTTACATAATTTCACCTAATTGGAATACATTTTTCATTTTTCTTGGACAACTCAAGTCCTCTCCTATTATCACTCACTTTAGTCTGACCTCTGTGAGTCTAGGCAGAGGTATGAGTGACAGACCCTGAGATCACTATTATATTTTCAAAGAGAATGTAAGTTGCTGGTCTTAACCAATCAAAGGAGTCAGGTGCTTCTTTGTAAAGGTGCTGAAAGTTATAGGAAAACATATGAACTCACACAAAATCATGCACTGCATTTTGGCTGAAGCATATTTGCAACTGTTAGTGTCCATGGACCAGAATTTGAGCTTTTTATTTTAATTACACTGTTTTAAGTGACCCTAGAATAATCATTTTAGTAATTATCTTCCAAATGAACCTTGCTATTATGGTTGTTATCTGGAGTTTGTAGGGATGGAAATATGTCTCAAAGTCTGTTATTTGCCTATAGCTAGACACCGTGTTAAGTCTAGAGCTCCCTCTGGTTGTCAAGGAATCCTTGGGTTGATTACCATTAGATTTC
>PVKH010006809.1:0-20726 GCA_004027955.1 Chaetophractus vellerosus | reverse complement strand
GAGCGGACCGTTCATGTGAGAGAGTATTAAGGCACCCCAATCTACCCATGACACTTGCCTGATAATCTCTCATTATTTACACCCAGGACGAACGTGCATTGGTCTCCCAAGCTTCAGGAACGGTGATTGAAAATGTACACTCTCTTATGCTGATGGAATGCAGGGGGTGAGGGTGATAAACCATGCAAAGGTGTGGCAGGGTAGAAGTTGGAGGAATTTTTGTCCTTGAGACATGTACTGTGAAGGCAAATAGTTTTATTCTGTTCATGGCCCTTGATGAACCCCTCTGCTCTCCAGTGTCAGGAACATTCAGTGGAGAAACCATTCTCTGGAAAGTCTACCTTGCCACACCTTTGCATGGTTTATCACTAACCTCTCATCTTTTACTTTTATTCTTCCTCAGGAAGATCAATAAAATATAAATAGCTCATCACAATAACATCATCCTCAATTTACTCAGTTATTACTGCTAAACTCTTAGATCAAAGTCCTCTTATACACTTTTAGTGGCCTAATCTGAAGTTTTCTTCAGATATTTTTATATTCCCTTAAAATCAAAGTAGATGATTAATAAAGAATAGGTGTCATTCTGATTTTTAAATCCTTTCTTATCCATTTTTTCTGTGTCTTCTGCACAGACAACTGCTGAATTAAAAGACTAATTACAATCTTCTATAGATGATAAGTAATTGTTCCATGATATTTATTGGTAACATATCTATATTCTATTTAATTAACTACACATAGTCTATACTGCTTTTCGAAAGAGACGTATCTGACTTAGAACGTTACCAGGCCTTTAAACTTAGTATCTGTTGGGGTAATAGCACCTAGAAAGCATCTTGTTCTTCAATATCAAAATGCCTGTTTCTCTTAGTACAAGAAAAAATTCAGACTGATTAAAATTAATTTTTAAAAAAACCCTGCATAACATTCTCAACTCAGTGTTCTTTATCAGCTAAATTTTAATCACTACCTCTCAGGCCAGAAGTGAGGCTGATAATTTTGCATAAATGAATTAACATTCATGTGTATTTGTAATTATCAAATTCAGAACAATTAATTTCTAATTCAATCTTTCCTCAGTAGAACATTTTTCAGTTGTACAAAAATTCTATACCCTCTTATTATGCAGGAAGGACAGTTAGGCTGAATTTAATTTCTCATCTGCTACTGTTTAAACAACCTGAGGTACTGTAACTTGTGAAGCCATTAAAAAGAAAAAAGCCATCTCTATAAGTTGATAGCAAAAGATGTACAAGATGTATTGTATAGCAAGTTCCAAACAGAATCTATGTATCTAAGCATCTATCAACAAGCCTTTCAGTAAAAAAAAAAAAGAAAGAAAGAAAGAAAATTATACAGAGGAAGAGAGAGAGAAAGAGAATTTTCATTTCACAAATAAACTTTTCTTGCTCATCCTGGATTGCTCTGCTTTAGATTTAGAGATCTGGCTGGGCTATGTCCAGGCTGTGGGTTGGATTCACGTCTGTGTCCTCTGTGTTCACAGAGTGTGTGATAGTTTCCTGAGCTGCTGTAAAAATTACTACACCTTTAATGCCTTAAAAGTATACAAATTTATCTTACAGTTCTGGGGCACTGTGGCAATATGAGATTATTTATAAATTCCAAAAAGAGAGATTATATTTATAAACTGGTCTGTTCCCTTGGGTGTGATACCCTTTGATTGTATCAGATTCAGCTGAGATGTCTTTGATTACATTATGTTAAGTTTAGCACTTTGATTTGACCACTTTGTGGACTATATAAAAGGACACTTAATCAAGGAGACACACAGAAGTAGATACACAGAGAGGATACACAAAGGAAGAGAGATAGCTCCATAGATACTACAGAGGCCCCTGGAAGAGAGATGAATCATTCACCTGATAGTCTACAGCTGACCTTGTGAAGAGACCAGAGCAGCTGAGCCTGGAAAGAAAAGAGCCCCAAATAGAGAAGCCCTATGCCAGCCTACAGCTGAGATCTGAAGAAGCTAGACCCATGGAGCCTTAAGAGGGAAGAGGAAGGCTGAACCCTCGCAGATGTTGCCTGCCATCTTGCTTCAAAATGTGGCAATGTTTTGGTAAGGAAGTATCCTTGAGCTGTACTCTTTAGGGCCTTATAACTGTAAGCTTTTATCCCAAATAAATACCCTTTGTAAGAGCCAACACATTGCTGGTACTTTGCATCAGCACCCCTTTGTCTGACTAATATAGGCTCAGAAGTCCCACAGGAGTCTCCCAGGGCTAAAACCAAGGTGTCAGCAGCAAGTGTTCTTTCTTGAGGTTCTAGAGGGGAAATCTGTTTTCTTGCATGTTTAGCTTCTAGAGGCTGCCATGCCTCCCTTGGTTCTTGTCCCTTGCCTCATATCCTTCTGACCTCTGTATCTGTCACAACACTTCTCTCTCTCAGACCCTCCTGTCTACTTTTATAAGAACACTTGTGATTACATTGAGTCCACATAGATAATGCAGAATAATCTGTTCTTCTCAAGATTCTTAACAGAATCATATCTGTAAAGTCCCTCTTGCCACACAACATAACATAGTCACATATCTTGGGGTTTAGGTTGTAAACATCTTGAGGGATGGACATTCTTTTATCTACCAGAGAGTCCCTCTCTATCCAAGCATTGTCCTCTAATGAAGGATCCTCAGAGGGTAAGAAGCAAAGGGAGCCACAGCAGGCAAGTTCATTTAAAGCCTCTGTTTACATCTCACGTGATGCATTTCTAGTGGCCAAAGTAAGTCACGTGACCAAAGACAGCTTCCATGGGATGGGTAAGTATCAGTGGGGCCCAGAGTGACAGGGCGCCATATAAAATATTATCCATATTGCCTTAGTCAGCCAACAGGCTTCCAGTGCAAAGTATCAGAAATCTGTTGGCTTTTATAAAGAGGATTTACTTGGGGTAAAAGCTTACAATCCCAAGGCCATGAAAAGTCCAAACTGAGGCACCATCATAGATGCTTTCTCACCAAAATCCATTACTGTTGATTCTGGCATGTTGTCACATCATGAAGCAAAATGGCCAGTGATCTCTGCCCATGTTTCAGGCTTCCACTCTGGGCTCATCATTTCCTCTTGAGCTGCTACATGTGCACAGCCTCTTGGGGATTCGTGCTTAGTCGATCCTGTGGTCCTCTCTCTCTCCCAGCGCAGGGCTTGTCTCTTTCTGTGCCTCACATATCAGTCTTGGATGTTCAGCGCTCTTTCCAAATTCAGCTGTAAACTATTGGGAAAAATGACTCATGTCTCCCTAGAGCCTCAGCTGTTGGAGCCTCACCACAGGGTAGAATCAAAAATGGTAGAGCTTTCTCTTCTTGTGTCTATCTGAGTTTGTTTATATGAGACACAGCAAGGGAGCAGACATTCATTCTGAGTCATGCCTTCCTGATATAGTCTAATAAAAAGTCCTACAGCAATCTCAACAGATAATCTAATCAAAGACCCCTCAACTGAATTTAGTGCAATCAAAGGGTATTACACACAGAGGAATAGATTAGTTTATAAACACAATCTTTCTCTTTTTGGGATTCATAAAATAATTTCAAACTGCCACACATTTGGTGCTATTTGAACTATTTTTAGCATAGAACAATAGCTTCTCACTACCTAAATATAAGAAAAGAAACATGCATAGTACCACAAAGCATTTACTTGTGCTCAATTTTCTGTTTTAAAGACATATTTATTCTTAACAGGTAATCTTATTGAGTAAACATACATTTCATATGTCTCCTGACTTATTTAAATGGAGATAAGTTCTCTTTTCAGAGGGTGAAGGCAAACTAAAAGCTGAGAATTAAATGGATCTGCAAGATGGAACATATACTGTTAATGGAAAACTTCCTTTTCTAAGTTTATCCTATATCCTCATATTCAGTGTAAGTTTTAAGTACCAAAAAATTCTATGAGGGGATGCTTTGACTTCTATGGAAAAGCATTGTTTAGGATGTTTTCTAGTTTTTTCCACCACCTGAGCAGTGTGCTATACATGGGCTAAAAGCTCTAACTCCTTTGACTTGCTGCATACTCTTGGACAAATAACCCATGTTGTACAGTTCACTGAAAATTCCCCTTATGGTAGTTGGCTTATTAGAAAACATTTCCCAATGTTCTTTTAGTTTCACTTATAGTAACTCAAAGTAAAATGTTACTCTATGGAGGTTAAGAAAAGATTATATATTTTTAGATGATGCTCAATAATTTTATGAAAGCCAAACAGCAAATAATGTCAGAGAATTTGAGATGTTAAGATTTATCTGATATATACTATGACATTTTTATTGAAAGCTTTTGAATAAATTGACTGAAGATTTTTGCACATTCTAAAGAAATAAAGCATTACTACTTCTGTAGTGTAGACCAGTCAAACTCATTTTGAGAAAGGTCATCTTGTTGTAAGTAACAGCTGTGGATTGAAAAATGATTTTACCCGGTCTCATCTTTGGTCTCTTAGAGTATAAATGTTCATAAAATAATTTTGCTTATGGGATGATATATCCAGAGTTTAACTAGAGTCAGAATTACTGCTAGATTTAGCTGTTATGTTACCATTGGGGCCTTTTTTGGGAATATCACCTTCTGCCTTTTGATTGCTATTTTTTTAAAAATTCAAGTTCCAACTGGTATTTCCTTGCATCTTGCATTTCATTTGTGAACAAGTATTATTATTTTGATGAAGAATAAATTCCCCAATCCCCATTGATTATGAAACAAAAATCAATCATTTTGAATAATGCAATTAAATTCATTAAGGAAAATGTAAAACAAAGAATGCATGGAAACCACCTGTGAATAAAAATATACCAGATTTCTGAACATTAAAAACTCTTACCTAGTGTCATTAAACAACACTCAATAAATTGAAAAGAATTGAAATCACACATCAGCCATCAGCTTCACCCATATTTGCAAACAATGTGTCTTAATGTTTCGTTGGCAAAAACATAGATTAGTTGTCTCATTGCGTTTTAAAATGCAAAGTAGCCTTCTGTATGTTTGCTTAACTCTTTAATATCTGACAATATTAATTTATCTTTATAACTTATTAGAGATATAATGTATGTTTCTCTAAACTGTAAAAAACAGTGCTATTTTGTAAACTAGAGACATTTTTGCTTACTTTTTCAAATAATAATGTTCAGATAATTATTTTTCTTTCTCACTGGTGATTTTATTCATTTGGTATTAAAACTAGAATCAGGTGGAAGATTCATCCAGAAGAAATCATCAGTTCTTTGCCCAGACTTCTAGCAGGAAACTGGCTACCAGCCATGATTGATATCGCATGACAATGGAGATGAAGACCCTCCTTCTTTTACCTTCCCTGAAAATCTCTTTGAGAGCATTTTCCAGTAACTTGACTTTAGTTTTTTTTTAAAAAAAGAGCTGAACAAGAAATTGACAAAAGCCTAAGGAAACTCAGAACAGCAAAGATTATCAGGCAGAATAGAAAATTTGGACCCAGTGAAATACAACTGCCAGAGGAGAAGTTGAAAGTCCTAATTAAAAATCAGAGCACTAAAAGGGTGCAAAAATTTTAGGATCAACAATAGTAAAAATGATCCCTTGTGAGCCATTTATCTATCGCTTTCAAATAAATCACAACTAATCAATGGCTTGGAACAATATACATTTATTATGGCATTTTCCGTGAGTCAGAGCTGAGCAAGTCTTGACTAAGTCCTCAA
Organism: Chaetophractus vellerosus; assembly: GCA_004027955.1. Taxonomy (NCBI): domain Eukaryota; kingdom Metazoa; phylum Chordata; class Mammalia; order Cingulata; family Chlamyphoridae; genus Chaetophractus; species Chaetophractus vellerosus. Next base: position 15,027 of record PVKH010006809.1, on the reverse strand, counting down.
CTCAGAGTCTCCCTGGGTGCAATCGAGGTATTGACTTGGCTGCATTGTTTTCTGGAAATCAGGGCATCTTTCATGCTCATGCGGTTGCTGGCAGATTCACTTTCTTGTGGATGTAGGACCCTCACAACAGGGTAACTTGGTTTCTGAAGTTCAGCAAAAAAATCTCTCCCTCCAGACTTCTAAAATGGACTATTATGGAATATAAATAATTATGTGAATGACTAGTCCATAACTTTTCCCATTTTCTGTTGGCCAGAAACTGGTGTCGGGTGTCCATTACACTTCAATTAAATATTTGTGAAAGTTCTTGTCTTTAATCATCTGAAAGAGACATTAATTTAATCTTAAGGCAAAAATTTAAAGAGATGGAACTCATAAGAGAGAATATAAAAGATTTTGAGTGATAATGGGATAATTTCAAAAGAAGAGCAATCTAATTCAACCAGAGAAACAAGAAGAAACACTGGTATTAAATAAATAAATATAATAAAGAAACTTGCAGAAATGAAAGCATAAAGGAAAACACTTGAAATGCTAATGTTCTGAGTACTCTCATTAAGACAAAACGTAGTGAAAGTGTCATATCATGCTAAATAGCAAAATATTTATTTATGCTGTTAAAAAGACACATTTATAATAACCTTTAGAAAGATTGAAAGCACAGTAGTAAAAAGTGAAAAAGTTATTGCATATTTCAGAGGAGGAAGGAAAACAGTAGAAATCAAATTAAGAAGGCGAGAGAAGACTCTCATGCAGGCATGATGAAATATAAAAGGATGAGAGAGTCTTTACTTATTAGATGCAAAGAATGTCAGAAAGTGTAAGACTTTTGCCATATTTATCCAACAACTCCTAGAAGATAAAATCAGTGTTTGAGTGTATGAAGGTTCTGAACCTTGAGAGATATGATTAGGAAAAGGAAATGTTTATCAAGTTCTTCCAGGGTCTATCCATTTTGAATTTGCAAACATTATTGCATGTTAAATATCAGTAGGCACTGTGGTAGGATCTGGGATCTAGAGGTGAATATCTAACTGAAAAACATTCAATTCCCTATGCCTTATTTAAAGGAATGTTCCCACTTTAAAAAAGAAAATAGTGCTCCCAATTGTAAATACATTGCCAGGTCTTTGGAAAAAATTTTTCCATTTAAAGTTAATAAATTAAAATTTTGGTATATAAAGCTAATTTGGGTCTGCTTAATTATTGTATTAGACAGAGTTCACTAGGGAAACAGAATTGATAGGAGATACTGTTAAATAATATGAGATTTCATCAAATTGTTTCACACAACTGTGTGGAAGCAAAAGTCCAAATTCCATAAGGCAGATTGTAAGCCAGGGATTCAGATGAAGGTCCTCGATGGTGTCCCCAGAAGATGCTGTCTGTCTGAAGTAAAGATGGAAATTCTTTCTCTGTATGCTAATTCACTTTTCCTTTTAAGAATTTAAACTGATTGGATAAGATTTCACTCATTGCTGATGGCATTCTCCTCAGTTGATAGTAGATATAATCAGCCATATATGTAATCTACTCACTGATGATTGAAATCCATGAAATGTCCTTTTATTACAATTAGCCCAGTTCTGACTTGAACAAACAACTGGGCACCATTACCCGGCAAAGTTGACACATTGGCCTGACCATCACAGAGTATCACCTGTCAACTTGGCAGCCATATACATCACCTTAAACCATACTTAATCTCTAAATAAAAATAACAGATATATATATTTATTTTTTCTGCCTAACAGTGCTCAACAGTCCTGCTTACAATGGAAATGTAATAAATCCCTCCAGAATAGAATGTAAGTCCTTGAGTAATATTCACTCGTAATGTTGGCATCTGTAAATGATATGAAACTAATACAACTTATGTCATATAATAAGGGGAAATGATAGGGAAGAAAACAAAGATATTCATTTTATGTACATATACAAACATACTCATAACAAAATAAGGAAGAAATATTTGTGACCATTATGGTCCTCATTTCTGTAACTAATCACATGGGTGAAGTTCATATTTATCACTGCTTTCCTCCACCACCCATACCATATTCCCATTACCCTTTGAAAGTACCTCAGTTGGCCATGGTTCTTTTCCTGGTGGGGTGACCCAAACCTTCATTCCTGAAGATTCCAGGCCATTGTTAGTTCTTCCTTGATCAGGTTGTTGCAGTTTTCCATTGATTTTAATCTCAGGGCATGGTAGTATTAAGCGATGCCCTAGGGGATCTCCTATATTCCATACAAATTCTTCTTAACCTCCTTTGTGTTTTTGCAGTCCTATTTCCCCTTGAAAGTCAGAATCAATCACCCCAGCTATTACAGTAATTCCCTTGTTTGCCTGTTGATTCAACGGAATAGGAGTCAAAAGTGGCCAGGTAGCAGTCTTAACTTCCAGTTCAATGGAATCCTTGTTTTTCCTGGTGGAAACATTCTTGCTTTTGGAACTAGGACTTGAAGACTAGTGGAGCTTAAGGTTGCAGGGACAGGAAGAAAAAAATTTTTCTAGTGGGTCACTGGGGGTAATAATGAGTGGTACCACTCCCATTTCTACCATTTGATTCCTGGACCCATGAATCCTGGCTATCAGAGAAACAGCACCATAGAATGGATGCTGATTTAGAGCATACACAGTCTTCTGGAGAACATTGACCCAGCCCTGCAAGATATTGCCACCTAATTGAGTTTTCAAAAGGCCATTCCACTCTTCTATCAATCCAGCTGCTTCAGGACAATGGACAACAGAGTAAGACCATTGAATTCCATGATCAAGTGCCAATGCCTACACATCATTTGCTGTGGAGTGGGTTCCTTGATCAGAAGCAATGCTGGGCTACTTGCACAATGAGGCTCTGTGTCTGTTTTTCAGAGATCTCAAGTCTGCATCCACATGAAACAAGATTTTCTTTCAAGGCACACATAGAAAATTTCACATAACTCATGCAGCACTTAAGTTGCAAATTTGAAGCCTATAGTTCATCCCTTTCTTTTGTAAGTGCATCCAGTTTATATAGGAGTAGCCAGTCTACATCATTGTACCTTTTAACTCCATAAAACTTTTTGATAATGTAGCAGTTTGGCATTATTTATGAATTCCAAAAATAGATATTGGATTATGTTTGCAAACTGGCCTGTTCCTCTGGGTATATTAGATTGTATTGGATTCAGATGTTTCACTTTTACTTGATTAAATTATGATTAGAGCATTGATTGGTCCACATCAGTAATACATTGAGTTCCCACCCCATTGGTGGGTGAAGACTTACAGAGAAAACTATGTGGCAGAACAGAGAGTGGAGTTTTGAGTTGTGATGTTGGAGATTTGGATGCTGGAACCCCAGGAAGTAAACGCAAAGGAGAAGAACACAGAGGAATAGAGATGGCTCCATAGACATGGCAGAGGCCCCAGGAAGAAAAAGATCCTGATGGTCTACAGCTGACCTTGTGGAAAGAAAAGAGCAGCTGAGTCAAGAGAGGAATGAGCCCTGGGAGAGAGATGAGACTTATCCCAGCCTACAGCTGATATTGGAAGAAGCTGGGACAATGGGGCCTTAAGAGGAAGAGGGAGGTTGAACCCTTGCAGAGTCAGCAGCCATCTTGCTCCAACATGTAGCAACAGACTTTGGTGAGGGAAGTAACTTGCACTTTATGGCCTGGTAAACTATAAGCTTCTACCACAAATAAATACCCTTTATAAAATACAACAGATTTCTGGTGCTTTGCATCACCATCCTTTTGGCTGACTAATCCAGAAGTTAAAAATGTTCTAACCCAGATCCTTACCTCTTATAAGCATGGAAGTACTCATATACAGTGGTGATATTTTGTGTAGCTCTACTGCCAACTCAGGCCATGGACTGTCAGTGACCTCTTGATTATTGGAAACAGATTTATTAGTGTCCTTGAATCTAATCCAAGTAGAGATTGCAAAAATCCCAGAACCAATTCTGAAATCACATTTTTAAGATTATATTACTCAAGAACCACTCTTGGTAACAAGTTGTTTTACTCAGGGTTCTCTAGGGAAACAGAATCTACAGGTGAAATGTGTAAATAGTACAAGTTTTATAAAATTGTTTTACACAATCATGGTGATGCAAAAGTCCAGAGTCCATAGGGCAGGCTGCAAGCCAGGGACTCCAATGAAGTTCTTCAGTGAGTTCCCCAGGAGATGCTGACTGTCTAAAGTAGAGATGGAAACTCTCTCTCTGAATGGTGAAATCATGTCTCTTTTTAAGTCCTTCAGCTGATTGGATGAGACATTACTCTTTGCTAGAGGCAATCTCTTCAGTTGATTGTAGGTGTAATCAGTCTTACAGGTGTATGGTTTCTTAATAAATGTAACTCTATCACAAACATAGTTACATTTTTGCCTTTCTGTATCTTTGACTTCAGTCATTTCCATTTACCAGTGGTAAAAAAACACCAATATTTCAGCACATCTGTCCCAGGATCAATAGTCAGGCTTTGTCAGTCGGAGACAAGCTTGTCTTAGGAATGAAGGTGAGTAGTAAAAAAAGACAACCTTGGCATGAACTGTGAGGGAGACCTAATCATTGATAAGTTTTCATTGAGAAAGTATTGATTTTGAAAATTTTCAGAATAATTGGTACTAACAAGAACAATATGTACCTCATCTTGGATAATTAGAGGTGGGATGCAAAGTACTGTTTTTCCTACCCTGTCTCAAGATTAGTCTTCTAATAACTTGTTCAAGAACTGTGCACTATAATAAGCCAGATGAAAAGCATAACTGGTCATTGCAGACATTTTTAAAAGGTGACTTTTCTAGACCATTAATGATGCTGATTAAGTCCAAGAACTGTAGGAGTTTCAATATGTCTTGTGGCAAAGGTAAAGTTTTATGAGTTAATGATAGTGAGGATTTAAGCAGGCTATTAGAAGATATTGGCTTTAAATTGAAGATAAACATAAATTAAAAATAAAATAATGTGCATCAATACTGCACTTGATGGTGTAGCATAATATTACATTTTTAATTTTTAAAAATCTAAATGTTATTATTACTAGAAATATTTTGAGTTTTTAGAAAATCTGCTGTTTAAAGGTTTTATCAAAGAGCACATGTTTTTTACTTTCTAAATTGAAAAGGTCATCCTTTGATAGTAATGATTGATTTACATTTTAAATACATGATTTTTAAATTTATTTTGCCACTTGTTAAAATAATTTCACAGCTTATAATGGAACTTGTTTCCTCTTCTTCAGGTTTTTAAAATAACATGAAAATTAAAAATGATTTTTATTCCTAGTTTTTTTTTTAAATAAACCTATATTAGGGGGCCGGCTCGATAGCCCAGTGGATAGGGCGCCGGCATACCACATGGGAGGCCCTGGGTTCGATTCCCGGGGACCTCTCCTAGCGGGCAGACCGCCTTGAGAATGGCAAGCTGCCATGGGTGGGGCCGGAGCTGCCGTGGGCAGGGCAAGAAGCTGCCACGGATAGGGCAAGAGCTGCCACGGGCAGGGCAGGTCGCCCACGGATGGAGCTCAGCCAGCCACCCGCGAACTGAAAGCCGGCTGTGAACGGACGCAGAGACCGCCCACAAGCGGGGAAAGCCGTGCCTGCGCAGTGACCACTCTCGGCGCTTCGCCGCAGCGGGGGAAAGGGGAGATATGTAATAAAATAAATAAATCTTTAAAAACAAAACAAAACAAAACCTGTATTAGATTTTACTTACAATCTAACTTGTAATCTAAACAACTTTATAGAAAGAAGAAATACTTATTATAGTGGATATTAGAAACTATTTTTAATATACGTCTAAGAAAAAATTAATAACTTAAATAAAAATCCACACACAGATCTAATGAACTATAAAACAGCTAACAATATATGAAGATTTACTCTGTCAATCAGAATAGGTTATGATGAGATTAAAAAGAAAATTTCAGGATTTTATAATTACACAGATGTATCTCTTACTCGTGGTACATGACCCACGATGTTTGTGAGAGGGACCGAACCGGACAGTTTTGCCATGCATTGCTCCATCACTGAGTCATAGAAAGAGAGCCTAGATGAAGGAAATGCATTCTAGTCACAGCCGTTGAGTGAATTAGTAATTACATGACATCGGCTAGCTCAGATGGGCTAAGAAATGTAGAGAAACACATGGGATCACAGGTTACCGTTACTGGTCTTTACTACAGCCTGCCAAATTTGGCCTCACATATCCTTCTGTATCCTTTTCTCTCAAACATAGAACTAATGCAATCCCTCTCCAGGGAAAACATCCCCCAAACCCCAGACTATCACTATATCCAACTTGATGTCCTGAATCTCTGGCTGATGAACAGAAGATTCTACATGTTCTCCAAACTGGCTTTTCTTAATCTGAAACTTATGAATTAGTAGTGAAAATTATTTTACCTTCCCAATACATGTGTGCACATGAACGCACACATACACACATTTTGGTAATAGGAAGAAGTAAATACACAGTGCTGTCACTGAAACACAGTAATTCTGAAATCAGCTGGGCAGATCTGGAGATGCTCCACTGCGCTGAAGAGGGGAGAGTGTTCTTGATTCTGTTCTCTGGAAGAAACAGATTTTTCCCTCATTGTGCATTTTTCCACACAGTTGCTTGCTTCCACCTCCAGTCCAGGAAGCCTTGTTATTTTATTACCCACTTTTGGCATACAGGAAGGGCAGAAGTGATTATGTCCTCTATTGGAATTTTACAACTATCTCAGCCTGTTCCTAATTTAGGAAGGTTGAATGTTCAAGGTAAGTCACAGAATTTTTTTTAAGCCCATTCTATTGATACATTAATAAAGCGTATAATTCATCCAAAGCAAACTAATAGTGTTTGCTATAATCACATAGTTGTTCATTCATCACTTCAATCATTATTAGAACATTTTCATTATTTTAATAATAATAGTTAAAAACCAACCAACCAACAAACAAACAAACAAGAAAATTCCTCACCTCTCAATCCCTCTATGCTTCCCCCACTGTACATAGCTATTATTTCTGGCTATTCTATCCTAAGTGCATAATCAATGGCTTTTAGTGTAATCAAAATGCTGTACATTTACCATCTCAAAAATTTTAGATCAATTTCATTACTCCAAAAAGAAATGCTCCATAGCCCTTAGCATTCCTTCCTCAGATCTGCATAACCACAAATCTCCATTCATCTTTATAAATTAATCTGTTTACATTTTATATAAATAGAATCATACAATATGTAGTACTCTGTGTCTGATCTTCAATTAGTATAATGCGGTTTTTTGGTCTGATATTAACATTTTGTATTATTAATTACAGTTGTTCAGCTTCCAAGAAAAAGGGTCTTATTCTACCCATATTCATATTTCGCATAATATATTTATATTTCACATAAAATATTTAGTTCATAATAGGACAATCATACAGTATTTATCCTTTTGTGTTTGGATTGCTTTACTCAACATAATGACCTCCATGTTCATCCATGTTGTCATATGTTTCACATCCTCATTTCTTCTTACCACTGCATAATATTCCATCTTGTGTATACTGCACAATTTGTTTATCCATTCATTAGTTGATGGACACCTGGGCTGTTTCCAACTTTTCTCTATCATGAATAATGCTGCTATGAACATCAGTGTGCAGATATCTATTTGTGTCACTGCTCTCAGTTCTTCTGGGTATATGCCTATCAATGGTATTGCCGAGTCCCATGGCAAGTGTATATTCAAATCCCTTAGGAACTGTCAAACAGTCCTCCACAGTGATTGTCCCATTCTACATCCCCACCAACAGTGAATAAGCATTCCTACATCTCCACATCTTCTCCAACATTTACAGTTTTCTGACTTTTTAATTGTGGCCAGTCTAATAGGTGTGAAATGGTATCTCATTGTAGTTTTGATTTGCATTTCCCTAATCACTACTGATGTTGAACATTTTTTATGTGTTTCTTCACCATTTGTATTTCTTCTTTGGACAGTTGTCTTTTCAAATCTCTTGCCCTTTTTAAAATCAGATACTTTGTCTTTTTATTGTTGAGTTGTATGACCTTCTTACATATCATGGATATTGAAGTTTTATCAGGTATGCGATTGCCAAATATTTTCTCCCATTGAGTTGGCTGTCTTTTCACCCTTTTGACAAGGTCTGTTGAGGTGCAAAAGTGTTGAATTTTGAGGAGGTCCCATTTAAATATTTTCACTTTTGTTGCTCGTGCTTTGGGCTTAAGGTTTAAGAAACTATTGCCTACCACAAGATCTTGAAGAGGATTTCCTACATATTCTTCCAGGACTTTTATGGTTGTTTTTATATTTAAGTCCTTGATCCATTTTGAGTTTATTTTTGTATAAGGTGTGAAATAGGGGATTTCTTTCTTTCTTTTGGATATGGCTAACCAGTTCTCCCAGCACCATTTGTTGAATAGACTGTGCTGACACAGCTGGGTGGGCTTAACAGCCTTATCTAAAATCACTTGAGTGTAGATGTGAGGGTCAATTTCTGAGTTCTCAATTCAGATCCATTGGTAAATCTGTCTAACTTATGCCAGTACCATGTTACCATGCTGCTTTTACCACTGTAGCTAAGTAATATGCTTTAAAGTCAGGAAGTGAGAGTCCTCCAACTTCATTCTTCTGTTTTTAAGATTTTTTTTCTATTTTGGGCCCCTTACCCTTCCAAATAAATTTAATTATTGGCTTTTCAACTTCTGCAAAAAAAAAAAAAAAGGCTGTTGAGATTTTTATTGGGGTTGCATTGAAATTGTAATCAGTTTGCGTAGAATTGACATCTTAACAATATTTAGTCTTCCAATCCATGGATACAGAATGGTCTTCCATTTATTTAGGTCTTCTTTGGTTTCTTTTAGCAATGTTTTATAGTTTTCTGAATACAGGTCCTTTTTGTCCTTGGTTAAGTTTATTCCTACATGTTTGATTGTTTTAGTCGCTACTATAAATGTAATTTTTTTTTCTGATTTCCTCCTCAGATTACACATCCCTATTGATTTTTGCATATTAACCTTGTATCCCGCCACTTTACTGAACTCATTTATTAATTCTAGTAGCTTTGTTGTGGATTTTTCAGGATTTTATGTATAGGATTATGTCATCAGTGAATAGTGAAAGTTTTACTTCTTCCTTTCCTATTTGGGTGCTTTTAGTCACAACATTTTTAACTCCAGGTGTACAGGTGTTATGACTTCTTAAGAAGTATAACTCTATCATAAACATAGTTATGTTTTTGACTTTTTGTCAATTTGACTTCAGTCATTTCCATTTACCAGTAAAAAAAAATAACATACCACTATTTCAGCACATGTGTCCCAAGATCAAAATTGTAATTAAAATTATTCCTATAAAACAAATTCAGAATTGGAGCATTTTAATGTGAATATGAGCATATAAACAAGAAAAGAAAATACTACCTCTAACATTTTGTGTACTGTAATCTAAGGCTCCCATTGATCTGTTGTTATAGTTATAATTTTTCCATTGGCATAAATGCTATGTTTAATATAATTGTTACAGGTATGTATTGAGAAATACCTTGAACTGTTGCATTGTCATAAAGAGCTGAATGGAATTCAACTTCATATCCAATAAAATAAAAGCTTTAAGTTATTTTCAAGCTAAAATAGAAGAGCTATTGAGAATTCATAAGGGAGACCTTCAGTAAATATGTTGAAGCAATAAAGGCAAAAGAAACCATTTCGTTAGTACTTTAAAAATTCTTGAAATTAGTACAGCTTATACACATGAGTAGCCCATCAGATTAGTTTGGTAAATACCATTATCTATTTGATTACTCAGTAATTTAAATAGATTTCTTTTTCATTGTTCTTCTAACTGCATGGATTGATATTAGGAGGAAAATGATGTACATATATTAAAATTTGGTGTGTGATGTAAGACAACAGGTTTTTAGATCAAAATTGTTGCATTTATTATTTTGTTTAATTAAAAGATTTCAGTAATACTCTTTTCAGAGTCATATATAACAGAGGTACTGTGGTGGTTTGGAATTGTATTTACCCCAGAAATTCAGGTTCTTAAAGCTTATCTGTTCCTGTGAGTATAAACCCATTGTGAGTAGGTTTTCATTAGGTTAGGCATGACCAGGGTGGATCATAATCCTTTTGTTGGTCTTCTTTATAAATGGAATGAATATTTATATTCAGAAAAAGCCATGGAATCAAGAAGCTGAAATCAACAAAACCCAGATAGAAGAGAGAGATCAGTAAACACCACCATGAATCTTGCCATGCGGCAGAGGAACAAGGATTGTCAGCAGCTGGTCTTTGGGAAGAAAGTATTGACCTGATAATGTCTTGATTTAGACATTCTCAGAGACTCAATAAATAGATCTCCATTGTTTAAACTCAATCAATTCCATGGTATCTGCTTTAAGGAGTCTAGGAAACTAAAACAGATTATGGTACCAAAACAGTGGGGTGATGCTCTTACAAATACCAAAAATGAGGGAATTGCTTTTTAACTAGGCAATCAGTGGAGCCTGGAAAAATTGTGAGGTGCTTGATAGAAAAGGTCTAGATAACTTTGAAGAGCCTGTTGGTAGAAATATGGATTTTAAAATTATTTCCAATGAGGCCTTAGGCAGAAATGATGAATGATTCATTGAAAACTGGAAGATAGGTGACCCTTGTTTTAAAGTGTCAGAGAACTGGGCAAAATGGAGTCTTGTCTGATGGAAGGTAGAATATGATAATGAGAAGATTGGCTATCTAGCGGAAAATATTTCCAAACTAAATGTGGAAAGTGTGGCCTTATTCTCCTTATAGCTTATAGTAAAATGTGAGAGGAAATTGATACTCTGAGAACTGAACACCAGGGCACAAAGGCACCAGAAATTGATATTTTGGAAAATTCTGAGCACCTAGGAATCAACTCCCAAGAAGATAGGGCTCCATGGGAAGGTTTAACTGAACACGAGTCCAGTCAGCCATTTCAGTGCAAGTCAAGATTAGAAATGCAGTTTTCCAGAAAGGATCTTTGGAAAGTCCTACTGTATAAGAGTTTAGAGTCGTGTATACCACATGCAAAACTGGCACGTTTTTTACCAGATCTATATTAACAGAACCACTGCCAGCATAGATTAAAAGGAATGAGAAAGGAACAGATTGAGAGAAAAATCACTTCAAGGGCAGATCAGTGGAAGCTGAGGTCTAGACTGAGGTCATCTTCCCAGGTCAAGAGAGAGAGCCCACCCATGTGTGTAGAAAAGGGGAGTATACTCTAGTACTTAGAGATGTGAGCCTTCTGTTCTATTGTTCAGGAAGACTGCTACTACCCCTGTTTTCTTAGATGCCTGGGGGATTGTGGAAAACCTGGCTGCCATCTCATTGTTTGAGGGTGGAGCCTAGAATCTGGCTGCCACCTCAATGCTTGAAGAGGGTGGAACCTTCACTCGAGCATTCCAGGAGAGCATGGCTGCTGCACAAACACTTGGAAAGTGTGGGGCTGCTGCTCCATCAAGCCAAAGAACAAAACCTTGTTCCACAGCTGACTCTCAGACCTTGAAATCTAATGTTGTATGCACTGCAGGGATTCAGAACTGTTTGGGAACTGTGGCACCTGTTTCCTTTCCAAGTTCTCTCTTCTGCAATAGAAATGTTTATACTATGCTGATCCTTCCTTTGTATGTTAGAAGCAAATAACTTGTTCTCTAGGTTTCACATGACTACAGAAATATGGGAATTTTTCCCCAGGAGAGACCACACCTTTAAATGATTTCAATGAGACTTTGAATTGAACTTTGTTTCTGAAATGATTTATGTCTTTGGGATATTGTAATGGAATGAATGTATTTTGCATATGGAACAAACATGTCTTTTGGGGGTTTAGAGCATGATGTATGGTGGCTTGAACTGTATATACCTCAAAAAATCATGTACTTAAAGCTAATACATTCCTCTGCATGTAAATCTATTGTAAGTAGGACTTGTGGGTGGAGTTACTTCAGTTAAGATCTTAATCCTGTTACTGGAGTCCTTTATAAAACAAATGAAATTTAGACAAAACAGAAAGTCTATAGTAGCAAGAAGTTCAAACCAAAAAAACCCAGTAGTGGAGCCGGCTCGATAGCCCAGTGGATAGGGCACCGGCATACCACATGGGAGGCTCTGGGTTTGATTCCCGGGGACCTCTCCTAGCGGGCAGACCGCCTTGAGAATGGCAAGCTGCCATGGGTGGGCCGGAGCCGCCGTGGGCAGGGCAAGAAGCTGCCACGGACATGGCAAGAGCCGCCACGGGCAGGGCAGGTCACCCGCGGATGGAGTGCAGCCAGCCACCCGCGAACTGAAAGCCGGCCATGAACAGACGTAGAGACCACCCACAAGCGGGGAAAGCCGCGCCTATGCAGTGACCACTCTCAGCGCGTCGCCGCAGCGGGGGGAAGGTGAGATATGTAATAAAATAAATAAATGTTTAAAAAAAAAAAACCCAGTAGTGAAGGGAGAGAATGGACACTGCCATGTGCTTTGCCATGTAACAGAGGAAGAAGATCACTGGCAGCCATTTTTGGGAAGAAAGCATTGCCCTGATGAAGCCTTCATTTGGACATTCTCATAGCCCCAATTGTTAGTTAATAAATTCCCATTGTTTAAAGTCAACAAATTTAATGGTATCTGCTTTAAGCAGTCTAGCAAATTAAAACAGACAATATATACACTGTTGTGAAATTTATTCATTTAGCTAAAAATTGAAGGATTTTTTAAAGTAAGGATTAGCATAATTTTTTATGACCTATATTAGTCAGCCAAAAGGGGTGCTGATGCAAAGTACCAGAATTCTGTTGGCTTTTATAAAGGGTATTTATTTGGGGTATAAGCTTACAGTCAAGGCCCTAAAGAGTCCAACTCAAGGTACCATAAGAAGTAATTTCTCACCCAGTCATTGACCACATGTTGGAGCAAGATGGCAGGCCTTATCTGCACAGTTCAGCCTTCCTTCTTCCTCTTCAGGCTCTGTGGTCCCAGCTTCTTCCAATCTCAGCTGTAGGCTGGAGGGTTCTTCTCTCTCCCTGGAACTCATTCCTTCCTGGGCTCAGCTGCAGCTGTAGGCTATCAAGCTCATTTCTCTTCCCATTGTCTGCAGTCTAATGAGCTGTCTCTTTTCCTATGTGTTCTCTGTGTTCTTCTTCTCTGTGTATTTACTTCCCGGGGTGCCAGAGTCAAAACTAAACACCCTTTCCTCTGCCATGTTGTTTTCTATGTGAGTCCCCACCCCCTCAGTGAGGATGCCCACCAAGGTGGGGGGGGAGGGAGAACTCAACGTCCTACTGATGTGGCCAAATCAAAGCCCTAATCATAATTTAATAGAGTAAAGTGAAACCTCTGAATTTAACACAATCTAATATGCCCAGAGGAAAAGACCAGTTTACAAACACAAACCAATATCTATTTTTGGAATTCATAAACAATACCAAAATGCCAAATGACCCAACTGAAATGATGAAGTAGACAGGACCACAAAGGGCAGGCTGGTCCACATGCAAAGCCTGGAGAAAATGACAAAACAAAGTGGCTTTAGTTGATTACACTTTTGTTACCTACTAAACCAGCAAATAAACAGTAAAATAGATTTAGAAAATAAGTGTCCTAGTAAATTCATGGTGTAGAATAATGTTTATACAAAGAAGGCAGTCTACAAAGGGGTTCTTAACCTCTTTTGTTCCATGGACCTCTTTGCCAGTCAGGTAAAAACCATGGACCCCTTACTAAGTCCACACTATACTGTGTATTATTTAATAAATATATCATATCCACACTAATACTTCCTCACAAGAAGAGTGATTTTCTGAATTTCAATTCAAGCTCATGGACCCCTTAATAAGAACTCCTGCTCTAGAAAGTCACCTTCAAAATAAATGAAAATTATAATACCTCAAAAGAGCTAAAATATGTTTGAAAATCTATAAATCTTATAAAATAAATTGAGGAAAACAGAATTAGAAAAGATTAGAATTGAGAAAAGGTAGGGGGAAAAGATTTGAAGGAAAGAGTTTAGAAACTCACGTATAATAGGACATTAAAGAAAAATATTTCACAAATGAAGACTAAATTAGAATGAAACCAAGAGTAAAATACCACAACATATTATGCCATAAAAATGAAAGAGAGCAAGGAAAATTTAAAATAGAATAAATAGTAAAAATAGATCTTAAAAATACACACATAAAATAAATGGATTTGGAATGATTAAAATATAGACAAAAATATACCAAGAAAATGTTAATCAAAAGAAAGCAGAGGACACAATTATATTTAAAGATAGAATCCTGAAGAAAAGCATTAAAAGAGACAAATATGGACACTTCATAATGCTAATGGCTATGATTTACAATCATGATATAACAGATAATTAAAATAATGCACCTGATTACATAGCACAACTGACATAAGATTAAACAACAGGAGATTCAAGGAAAAACAGACAAAATCACCTTAATAAAATGCTATCTAATAAACACAGTCATAACAAAAGCCTATTTAAAACAACTCATATTTTAAAAATCAGAAATTTAAGATATAGTAGATAGCAAACACTGGTAATAGATTATTTAATAAACTTATAGACCCAATGGAAAAAATTCAATAATAATACTGAAAACCAAAAACCTTTACTCTCATGCACATTTGAATCTTGCAAGAGAATATACCATATCATCAAGTACACATGGAATATTCATGACACTTTTTATTATAGGTTACATAGAATAACTTAAGAAATTCAAAGGAATGGAAATAATAAAAAGAACTTGTCTGACCAAAAAGAATGATTAAGGAAAATTAACAACAAACCCCCAAAGCCACTATCTGCTGGATATTTAAGAATGAACAAAAACAAAAAACAATGCAAATACTATATTAAATAGCACTTGTTTCAAAGAGAAAATTAGGGGGCCGGCCACATAGCCCAGTGGATAGGGTGCCGGTATACCACATGGGAGGCCCTGGGTTCGGTTCCCGAGGACCTCTCCTAGCGGACAGGCCGCCTTAAGAAGGGCAAGCCACC
>PVKH010006808.1:0-20717 GCA_004027955.1 Chaetophractus vellerosus | reverse complement strand
CTCTAATCTTTATTTCCTTCTTCCTGGCCACTTTGTGTTTAGTTTGCTCTTTTCCTTGTTCTTTGGTCTCTGTTTTGAAATCTTTTTTATTGTAAATATCTACAGCTATAAATTTCCATTTCAGCACTATCCTTGTTGTATCCCTTAAGTTTCGGTACGTTGTATTTTCATTTTCTTACTCCTCAAGATATTTGCTTGTGATTTTCTCTTTAATCCATTGGTGAAGACTATGTTTAATTTCTATATGTGAATCTTCCCTTTCTTTGTTATTGATTTCTAGCTTCATTTCATTGTGGTTGGAGAAGATACATTGTTGATTTCAATATTTCTGAATTTATTGAGACTTGTTTTGTGACCTAAGATACGGTCTATCCTGTAGAATGATCCATGCACTCTTGAGAAGAATGTGTATTGATGGTTGGAGTGTTATATATATATCTGATTTAGCTGGTTTAGAGTAGCAATCAAATCTTGTATTTCCTTACTGAAATTTAATCCATTTTTGAAAGCTGCCCATTAATGTCTCCTACTATTAATGCAGGACTATTTCTTCCTCCAAATCTATCAGTATTTGCTTCATATATCTGGGGGCTCTGCTGTTAGGTGCACATATATTTTTAATTCTTAGGTCTTCTTGTTGAATAGCCCTTCTATCAGTATATTATATAATGTCCATCTTTGTCCCTTGTAATCGTTTTTGACTTAAAAGTCTTCTTACATGATATTAGTATAGCTACTCTGCTTTCTTGATTACTACTTGCATGGTATATATTTTTTCCATTCTTTCACTATCAACCTATTTGTCTTTGAATTTAAGTTGTCTTTTGCAGACAGCACTGAATTAGGTAATGCTTTTTTATTCACTCTCTAATCTTTACCTTTTGAGTGCAGAATTTAATCCATTTTCATTTAAAGTCA
Source organism: Chaetophractus vellerosus (assembly GCA_004027955.1). Lineage (NCBI taxonomy): Eukaryota > Metazoa > Chordata > Mammalia > Cingulata > Chlamyphoridae > Chaetophractus > Chaetophractus vellerosus. Next base: position 19,799 of record PVKH010006808.1, on the reverse strand, counting down.
CTACCGAAAATGCAGAACTTTCTTCTCTCATTTTGCTATTTTAGTATGATAAGCTTGTAACTTTTCATATCTCAATTCTTCCGTTAATACCTACACTTTGATATTTGATTTTTTGTATTTTACCATATTGAATCTCTTCCTTTTTTTAAAAAAAAAATTTTATTTATTTATTACATTCCCCCATCACCCCCTTTCTGCTTGCTCTTGCTGTGTATCCATTCTTGTTTTCCTCTCTGTCCGCTTTGTCTTCCCCCGTTTTGGCGACACGCCGAGACTGGTCACTGCACAGGTGGCTTTGCTCCACTTGTGGGCGGCTTCTGCTTCCATTCATGGCTGGCTCTGCTTCAGTTCGCGGGTGGCTGGCTGCGCTCTGTTCGCGGGCGACCTGCCCTGCCCGTGGCGGCTTTTCCCTTCTCAAGGCGGTCTGCCCGCTAGGAGAGGTCCCCGGGAACCGAACCCGGGGCCTCCCATGTGGTATACCGGCGCCCAATCCACTGGACTATACGGCCGGTCCCCGAGTCTCTTCTTATTTCTACCTAGTTATATGTTTCCTTGTGGATACCATGGAGTTAAAATTTAATATTCTAAATATATAACAATTGTATCTGATTTGAACCCAAATTAACTTTAATAGCATATATATACACGGTTCCTATAGCCCTCTGTTCCCAACTTTTTTCATACTTGTAACAAGTTATACCTTTGTTCATTGTATGGTTTATGTTCAAAACCACAGATTTATCATTACTTTGATGCATTTTAGCACCTGTAGGAAGAAGTGGAATTACATGCCCTAACTTTTACTTACCAAGAACAAAGTTTATAAAGTTTACTAATATTATTTGAAAAGCCTAAGGGTCGTATAAAACACAAACAATTTAAACTGTCTAACTAGGATTACAATAATCCCAAAACAATGCATCATAAAAATTTATGAGTTACCTTACAGAACATGTCTCTGAGATCATCTTTTGGGTTAATCCATGATGCAACAGCATCACAAAAAAATATAAAATCCTGTAACAAGCAAGAAATAAGTCTTAGAATGATATTAGTCAAAGATAGCCAAAGATATATAAACCTTAGAAATTATGATGTGAAAAAATCCTAGCTAAAAAGTAGAAATTTCTCTCTAACAACTCTTTTTGGTAGTCATTTCCTTATGTGTTTGTTACTTTTACTATTTTAAATGCTAATGCAAAAACGAACCAAAAAAAACCCCAATAACTAATATCCTGGTAGGAAGATGCTCTTTTAAATTTGGCACATCGCATTAGATACCTCTAAAACACACTTAAATGACACAAAGTTCTTATGTATTGGAAAAAAACACAAAACCAGAAAAAACTACCACAGGGTTATTTTGCAATTAGGGGCCTTCTCTTAAAGTAGTACTGTTTTAACATTAAGTTAAATTAGTCAAAAGATTTTTTCTGCTCTAATTTGTATGTTTCCAATGTCTATCATCTTCATCAATTTGAATTTTATAAGCTGATAATTCACTGCTTCTAAAACAGAGTCAACAAATAATACAACAATACTAGATAGGAAATATCAAAGGTCTCAATTTTAAAATGTTCAAAGTATGTTTGTATTGGAAGCGAAAGGATTTTTACCTTTTTTAAGAAATAAAAATCCTCAAAAATAAATGCCAACTTGCCTAATTTACTAAAAAAAAAAAAAAAAAAAAAAAAAAAAAACCAAAACTATCAACAAAAACCCCCCACTAAATACTCTTATCCAGAAAACAGACATAACAAATGTATAGTTTAATGAGATATTATAGGACTAATATCCTTCCAACTACCATTTAGATCAAGAAGTAGAATTTTTACCAGCCTCTACAAAAGTCCCTTCATGTATCTTATTCTAATCTCAACCCTTTTCTTATCCCCCTAAAGTAACCATTATCTTGAACTTTACATCAATCATTTCCATGCACTGATTTTGTAGTTGCATTGCAAGTGTGCATCTCTAGACATACCAAAATTGTTTGCCACCCATACTCCAACTAATTTGATTTTTTATCTTAGATTTCTTATAATCTATAGGTTCCTCTTCCACTCCTTTCTTTTCCTTACAATTTATCTTTTGAAGAACCTGGGTCATTTACCTAGTTTCCCGAAGTCTGCATTTTGCTGACTGCATACACATGGTATGGGTTCAACAGTTTCCCTATGTTATGCATATCCCGCAAACTGGCAGCTGGATACAGAGTTTTGGTCAGACTCATGTTTGTACTACCAAGTAAACAAATTTTTTTAAAAAAGGCTAAAAATGTCCAAATATCACATGAACTAAGACGGGAAACAAAATATGGATGAACAACTCATAAGCTCTAACTTAAAAGAATTTAATGGCTGATTCAGAAATTCTATTGGATTTCTAAGTTTGATTCTAAGAAACAGAAAAAAATATTATTTGATCTCCAAGTATAGATACCTTCAAACTCAGCAAAATGATATCCATGGTTGGGAGGCATATACAAATAGGATCTGAATGTGGATATCTGAAGCTCTGGCTTCCTTAGTTCCACACATGACAACAACAACTTTACTTATTAATCTGCTACCACATAAGATCTTATTTCACCACAAAGATTCAGAAATAAAAGCGGACATTATAGCAGGCACTCAACTACGTGAGCTACATCTGCTCCCCAATTGTGTTTTAATAACTTTAAAAAAGATGTACACATTTTGTAATTAAAGTCTTAAATTACGTCATTATAATCTCGTTATTCAGAACATTAAAAGTTAAAAACAAATATTTGTGATCATCTTACTTGGATTACTCCACTGGGATTCACACTGATCATGGTACAAATCCCACGGAATGCGGAATCCTTTTCCTCATTGTCCCTTATGTTTCTCAGAGAGGTGCACCTATTAAATTATAGAACTTAGTTTAGAATATAAGTAAAAAGTATGTTCAATAACAATACTCATGGAAAGTATTTAATGGAATAAGTACAACAATAGAGAAAAATGATTATTTTCATAGAATTTTCAGAAAGCTGAAGTTTCTCATACTACCTGTATGTTAAGTATATCTAATCCCAATACTGGAAACAATGAAATTCACACTTCCTTAATAATAGATTGTATCTATGAAATGGAAGCCGATTTGAATAGCCCATCTAAACTGTTAAATTTAATGAAGTTGCAACATGAGTAAATTGCCAAATTAATTTTTTAAAACTGTGTCTTGTATTCCATTAAACACTACTAAAAATGACTTGAACTGAAAGATTATCAATTGAAAAAGCTGAACATAGAATATACTGCCACAATATAAACTATTATTATACAACTTATGGTGTAGATGTTTAACATTTACATCAACAAGCAAAGATTTTCATACATAAATTTAAACACATAGTTCTTAATACAATTAAAGTTTTGAAATTAATTCTAGAAAGGAAACGTAATGCAAAAACCTAAATTTTTATAGTATTTGCATGCATTTTTATTCTTCTGGTGGATATTTAAATGCTTTTATGTATAATCAAGCTTTTTAACACAGCAAGCATGTGACAATCTTATCCCATGCATCAATTAGTCGTTAGCCACAACATAAAATAAATATACATGACGATGCTACTAATAAAACCTCACAAACCTGATAGGACAAGATTAGTCACATGGTTGGCAATGATTAAGGATTGTGATTTTTGTAACCAACTGAAAATATATCTAAAAGTGAGATAGAGAAAGAAAGAGTGAAGAAAAATGAATTAAAAAAAAAGATTGAATAATACACACCAGGGTCTTATAAACTGCTGTAGCATGGGGGCCACCTCTTGAGGACAAACGTAACCAAGACGACCAATTGTTATTGCTAAGGTAACGCAATCACGGTTATACACCACCAAACGCCAACCAAGACATGAGCAAATGAGGGGGAAGGAGAAAAAATAAAGAAAAAACAACAAATAACTCAGAAACAGAAACCAACAGAATTTGTGTATGATAATAAACATAAGATTTCACCAGTGCTGTTTATTACCACCCCCTAAAATAAGGGGCAGCAACATATATGGCATACTCTTGGAAAAGGAAAACAAAATTAAAAAAACTTTAAAGATTGAGAGAACACCAAAAACCATAATAAACTGCTTTTCTCGCTCAGTTAAAAGATATCATTCTCAGTTAATAAAAATGTGATTAAAAGGGATTTAGAGAATCTTCATTAAAAGCCAATCAAAATTTCAAAATTTAATAATGAAATCTAAGTTTTTCTCCAAGAAATATCAGTAATTGTGATTAAAGTTCTGAATTATCTACTTGAACACACTTCTCCATATTCAAATAACATACTACGAATTTCAAACCACATCTGACATAAGAAAACTCTACTAATAGGAAATGGACAGTCCACTGTAGTAAGATGTGATATGTGGACCAAAAGAAATAAATAATGTCTTTGGTATAAAAGGCACAGCACAAAACAAATGAGAAAACATTATAGATTACATGCTAATATTTTATTTTTATTTTAAAGTGGGAATTAATCAGACTAATGTTCACATCAAAATCGTTAAACTTACAAAGAACTAAAACTAGTGCAACTTAGAACTGCATTCTGCAATTCAAAGGTACACACATATAAATACATTTATACACAACGGGTAAAAAACAAACAGAAAACAAACCATGAGGTGCTTTAATGGTGTTCTCTCAAAACCTTACAGGTTAACCTTTTTATAAAAAAGGGTGAGGGGGTAAAAAAAAATGCTTAAGGATTACTTGAAGCAAACTACACAGATAATACTAAAATCCAGCAGATTCATATGAAGCAAGAGAAAGAAAACCTATGTTCAAAAAAGACACAAACTATGCAACATTCTCATTAAACAGGCAAGTATGAACAATCCAATGAAACATGCGATAAAGCAGATGATGGTCCATTTAAAAAGTTCAGTGCAGGATATACTAATTTGAAAAAGAGTAAATAACTATACTAAGGAATTGGCTTTATGAAATTTTAAGATAATGGTAATTAAGTTGCCAAAATTATAGGCATTAGCCATCAACAAAGATTTTATTTGAATTAAAACAAAAAAACCACACTTTTGGGAAGGAATAGGTTAAAAAATGGGTTATGCAGCTACTTGTGCTAAGAGTAATTCAATGAATCCCAATTGTGTTTCTCAAACACAGCAATTCAATCCATCAAATTTAAGAGTATTATCAACTTATCTTATGATTTACATAGGACTTAATCATACTTATCTTATATAAAGCCAATTTGTTAAAGGAACTGTAACAAATTCTCCAGCTGATATCCCACAGGAAACTTTAATATACATTACACTCAACATTTATTTTTCAGTTACGCATTCACATTTAAAAGTAAGTTTAAGTTCAACAATAATTTTTAATGGCCAAGTATTTCAAAACTGAATGTCATGTATAGGTACTGCATTCTAAAGAGGAATCCTGACATAATGGCATAACCATGCTATATATACATTTTATACGTTAAACAAAAAAAACCCAATTCACTTTGTGAAACAATCAGTACCCATACAGCCAAACAGCCAGATAACTATTTTATAACGAAAAGATTTCCTTCCATACCAATAAACGTATCAATTTTTAGTGAAATTAAGGTAAAAACAAAAAACAAAACAAAACAAAAGCCTAAAAATCTCTTATTTTAGAAACCCTGATTTTAATCTTTGTCCAGAAATTTTGGCAAGATCCTCATTGACTATGAATAAAGCACTAAAATTAATATACAAAGAAAGGAATATGCTTAAAAGAACAAAACAATCATCAGAGAAGATAGAAAGAAAAGAACCAATCACCCCCAAATGTGTTCTATAGTATGGAAGGTACTCTTTAATATAAACATGCTCTCTATAAATGCAAAAGAGAAACAAGCCTCCTAAATATAAATCCCGTAAGATACTGCTTGAGTTCCCAATTGGAAGGAAATTACAATATGAAATATATATGCTACTGTTAATCAATTAGCCACTAAATCAGAATTTTTGGCCAAATTTTTTTTTACAGATCAAAAAAAATGGGTGTATTTCCCAGCTCTCATCAGTTCAAAGTGCAAATTCTTCACATGTGCAAAGAAACACATCTTTAGAGAAGTTACTCTCTGAAATAATTCAAAAGCAAAATACATAAGTTTAAATAGTTATCTTGGTTGGGATCCATTTTAGGGAGTATTAAAACACTGAAACAGAGGAGAAAAGTGAAAGCTGGTTTAAAAATATAGGTAAAATAATACATTTCATTACTTTGAGAATACAAAATAGCTGCTACTAATTAGCTGGATTTTTAAAGCTAGCTGACTTTGCTTTGGTTTCTCTAAGCATCTTAATTTAAACTAAATTTTTCTTCACTATAACAGTTCAGTCATATGGTACCTGTATTCTCTAACAACGTCTTTGGTGTGTTGGGTCTGTTAATGATTTCTACAAGCTGGTGCAACACCATAGGAATATAAGGCTGCATCTCTATGCCTAGATCATCCCGAAAAGAAAAAAAAGAGAAAAAAGATTTGAATGTTAAAATATCAATGTAAAATACTGTACTGCCCTTTTATAAAATGGCAATGTTATATAAAGCTCATTTAAATATGAGAACATTCTCTCAAGAGCTATACACAAATGTATAATACTAATACAGGGTTTGTTAATAATCAGGTGGGTTGGGGGGAAAATACACCAAATATAAGACATGGGCTGTAAGTTAGTAGTAATATTTTGACAATGCTATTTCATAGTTTGTAATAAAATGTTTCACAACAATGCAAGGTGTTGGCGGAGCCCTGTATGCATATTTGTTCTGTAAGTTCACAACTTTTATGATACATTTATTGTTCATGTATGAATGATATACTTCAATAAAATTTTACCAAAAATAATTATGAAAATATCAGGACCCCTAAATATTTATAATTTTAAAGGAGAAAAAAAAAACCATCTTACCCATCTGAATGGAAATTTCCCCAATTGCCCATGTGGCATTGTTGCAGACTGAAATGAACTCTGGATTTAGGTTGGTTCCCAATATTGGCATGAAATCAGCTAAGGGGGGGAGGGGAAAACTATTTTAAAAACAGGTGTAAACAGCAACTTTTTATGCTTTAAAGGAAACCTACTAGGTGGAAACTGAATTCTAGTCCAGAAACATCAAGTTTCACTATTAAACATCACAATACCACCTATAAAAGTGTTGAGAAAACAAGCAACTATATTTTAAAATCTGTATTTTTAAAGGTATCATTAATATTTATCCTAAGAAACTGAATTTTCATACGAAGCAGATTCAAGAAACAAATTTTGGTAAATTTTAGCTACCATAACAAAAAAGTTGGTAAGAGTAATCTCTTTTGTCATCAGACTAAAAAAAATCAAAATAAAGGGGAAAACATGATAAAATATAATGAGATTTTCTTTAAAGTTATCTTTTCACTATATACATATTTGGCTTTTAAAGCAACTTTCACCTAATGCTCAGATTGTGGTGTTGAAATACCAATTTACAATGAAAGAAATGAGGGCTCCTCAGAGAACTGCCTGCTTACAAGCTAATGGCAGGAATGTGCAAAACAAGACTGGACTAGCAATGATTCAGAGGCCAACCTGATTAAGGTTAGTGGAAGGACAATCTGAGCATTACGAGTTCATACTGGCATTCATGAAACAAAAACCAAAACTCCAAAACGCAGCAGACACCTTTGGAGGATTCTAGGGATCAATTCATTTTGAAAACTGGCAATAAATGGAAAGAATCAAGTGATGATCCTGCTTCTCCTATATGATCTGTATCTCAAGGTAATTTATTGACACGAGAAATATCTATTTATAGAAGTATTCCTGCTATTAATGAAGTACCAGAATATCATCATTAAAAAAAAAAAAAAACTCTTAGTAAACTACTGGAGCTAATCCAGTTTCTCAACCTCAGCACTACTGACATTATAGGCCAGATAATTCTTTGTTGTGGGGGGCTGTCTTCTGGGTGGGGGCAAAACTGTCTTTAGTTGAGAACCACTAAACTAGGCAATGATCATCAAGGTGATAACATAAAACAGAGAGATCTAGACAATATATTATAGAAGGTACACACCACCTATGAAGTCTTAAAACTTTTGTTTTAACCCTGAATTTCATTAAACCTCAGCCTCCAGATCTTATTACCAATTCACAGGAAATACAAGGAACATGTTAAAAGACACCAAGGAAAAGCAATCAGCAAAATCTGATTTGTGGTAAACTCTTTCAGACAAATGACCCAATCTCATTAACAAATAACAATCGTAAGGAAGAGATATGTACTGGAATATGAAGAGTTGAAATATGCCTGGAATTTGCTGCAAAAGATCTGAGGGATCACTGTGTCTGTGCATGGATGGAGGTACATAGGAAACAGGATTGTACATGTACTGGTAACTGTTGAAGCTGGATGTTAAAGGGCTCACTGTATTATTTATCTCCTTTTTAAGTTTAAAATCTCTTTGTAATAAAATGTTAAAAAATCCTTTCACACAAATTTAAACATAAAAACTAAACCAGAAAAAAGAAAAACAAAACACTAAATCAGGTGGTTTCTTTGTATAAATGACAGGCTTCCCTAAATAAAAGAATTAATTACACTTTTAGTAGAAAAAAGCTAGGTAAATAGGCTTAAATTTGATAGTGCTTTATATGTAATAATTAAAAACAAGGTCAATGTTTTAAAGAAGTTACTAAAAAAAGTAGTATCTATGAACTAGCACAGAGTCCCAAGGGTTCACTGGTAGACCTATCTTTTTACTCTAAAGCAGTACTTTTCCAACTGATTGCAAGTCACAGAAGTGTCCACAAAGCTGCTGAAATGATGCTGAGTAAGAGAATGAGTCACATGGGTTCCCATCCTGACTGCTTTAATCAGAGCAGCTTTATTTTAATCAGTAAAATGTACACTTATAAATGTTGGGGTGCAATAAGATTCCAGTTTAACAAAAGTTATAGCTTATCAAAAATAATGTCAAAAAATCATATCCATAGCAGAAAATTTCATACCTATACAAGGCTTAACGTGCTGAAAGCAAGCTTTCGTCAGGTCACCTAACAGTGCAAAGGAACTCTGTCGAACTTCTGGCATTTTATCCTACAAGAATTAAGAAGAAATTAATCCCAATGTGACACAGAGAACCGGGTTGCAAGTCTTTTTAATTTAACAAATCTTACCTGCATGCATTGGTACATTAGTGTTAGAATGTTACTTCGTGCTACTAGCTGCTCAATGTTGCCTCCAAGTCCTTCAGCCAGGCCACTGAGTAAATCAAGAGCCACTATCATAAAATCTTTATCTGGAGCTTCATATTGATCTGGTTGAGCATTATTTAGCTGAAATTAAACACAATATTTTGGAGAGCAAATTTTGACTCAACTGCTGAACAAGTTTGTATACATTACGGTTTATCACCAGAAAGGTGGTTTATGATGCTAAGAAATGAAAGGAAAAAAAAAAATACCATGGCTTGTGCAAGAGTCTTCTGGACTAGATTTACACAACGCTGATACACAGGTTCACAATACGGAAGAAAGCCAGATTGCAGGGCTGTAGCAACTGAAGATAGGCACTAGAAAGAAAAGAGTATACATGCTAAATTTTCTGAGTATATCTGAGAACATGAGGTAACACTTTTCAAAACTGTACTCAGTAATATCCTGATCATCTCTAAGTCTGCTCTACAAGTCTACAGCAGGAATTTATCTTTTCAAATCTCTCCTTTGGATGCTACACATTGCTACTGGTTTGCCAACTCAGCCAGAAGTGGTTTACTCAGAAGCAAATGTAAAAACTTCAAACTCTACGGAAACGGGGTATAGTGATGCTCCTCCTTTCTAGTACCTAGTCCCAATGCTACTTCATATATATGTGTGAGTATATATATACGATAGCATATAATAGAATTTAAACTATGCATGTTAACTATGGAATATTATAGAAATACTGTTGAACAGACACGGATATACATATGCTGATATGGCTGATATGGAAACATCTCCAAGATATTTATCATCAATTAAATAGGTTAGAGAACAACATATAGGAAAGCTTAAGTCTTAAAAAAAAAAAAAGCCTAATATGTGCATCACGCTTTTTCTATTTCACAGAATTTCTTTGTATAAATGTACCTTAGTGCAAAAAGAAGTTACTTATTTATTCAGCATTTCAAAAGAAATGGTTTAGAATGAAAATTTATTAATACTTTACTTATTACCACATATAACCATTTTGGAATAGGACATGTGTTTTTGATTAAACATACTATTAGATTAACCAAATGCTACCAGCTTAGCATACCTCAAGTAAAGGGAAGAGATCTTTATCTTCATCCTTTAACATGTTCCATTTCTGGATCAGTGGAGGCATTAGCATCTGAATATACTCCTATTTACAATGATGAAAGACACACAACACTCCACTATTAGATTCAAACAAGCCCATTTTAAGTCTAGGAAAATTAAAACCGACCTAGAGCAACTGTGTCAAATCATTCTTATCTCTACTTGGTCCCTTCTTAAAAAATTTTCCTTTCTTTTACCTACATTTTAATATATACGACTTTGTTCTAGGTTTAAGTCCTCTTATACCCATTTTGAAATTAAATGTTTATATATTACATAAAAACTCGTTATTTGTTAAATCACAAACAAGGATGAAGCTATCTCCATTTGTATGTTTTTTTTTTTCCTCCTATGATTGAACTTTTTTAGGTCTACAGCCTGTGACATGTAACATGGCTGTTGCTGTAGAGTAGTTTTTAAACTGACAGGTGAACAACTGAAACAGTTATTTTGAGGGACGTGTAGATAAAGAGATTCAAAATATTTAAGTGTACTTATTTAAACTGAAGAATACATAAAATCGTAAACAAGCACGGTAAAATTGAATATGGCACAGATTCTGATGGGTCTCATAAGATTTTCAGAAAAGAAAGCAAAAACAAGCAAAACAAAACAAAACAAAACAAAAAATAACACCAAATCAAACCCATAAACCAAGCATACCACACCTCAAAACAAATATAACTTAAAAACAATTGCTTAGACACATATATTACACTTTTATATATTAAATCTCTCTCTTCTTCAGCAGGGAATTTTGAGCTATTAAAATTCTGATATTACTCAAATCTTATTCCTTTCTAAGATCTATATTCTTAGAACAGCAAATACTAATTGTTCAGATCCCCCTGAAATATTTTAATTTTCAAATATGTGTTAACCTATTGATTATAATTTTACTGCATATTTTTTTCATAACAGTTAACCACAGATACTTACTGGTTTGTTTAAATGATGTCCTACTGAATCTGCTAATGTTCCTATGGCATCGTAAAGAATGAGCAGGTTCTTATGCTGGTATTTACTAAATGCAAAGACCAGTGTATCAAGTATATAAGCAAGGTAAGGAACGAGTTCTGTACAAGCCTCCTCTTCTAGGGTAGCAAAGGCACTATAATTTTTAGAAAAAAAAAAATGATTACTTATTGCTGTATAGATGGAATAGTTTAGAGAGATAGGAAACTAATTCTCTAATTTACAGAATTCTTATTTACACTTTACATGCTTTCTCCCCTTGCTTCACAAAACCAGATGCTTATTTTCATTATTTCTTTCCCATTCCTCATCAATTTCTCCTTTCCAAGAGGCTGTGTGACCCATGGACATCTACCTAAACCACAACGGTAAAATCTGAGACTAAAATGTTCTGGAGCTTATTTATTTATTTATTTATTTATTTATTCAATACATTTAATTGGTGCTTGCTATTTATTTAACCCGAGTGCTGGGAATATTGCAAAGAACAAAAGGATCCTGTTTCCAGAGACCTTATGTTTTAACGATTGATCCAGATCACTGAAAGCATAATTGAAACTATTAGCCTCTAATTTACACCTTACCCTTCATATGCTCACCAAGGACCCCAAAACTTAAATTTTAAAAAAACATTTACTGTGTTTGAAATGTATAAGCACACAGCAATATTGCCACCTCTCAAATGTTTTTCTAAGCCGCACATAGTGCATTATTTCAAATTTACCTTATTTATTAGGGGAAATACATAATGAAAAAATTTCATCGTCTCAGTGCATTTCAATTTGAGGCCCAAATTTGTCTCAACTGTAAGGTATATCCAAACTTTAATTTATAAAATGTTTGTATATCTTGTTTTATCTAATCAGGAATTTCCTAAAGTGATAGGCTTATGCTATCTGTTAATGAAAAGTCTTATTCATTATCATTGCCTTCATAACACTTGCCATAAATTGCAGTTATAAAGTGATTTGGTATCCCCTACTAGTTTGGAAGATTCAAGACAGCAGGGTCTCTATGTCCAGCACCTAGTATATGCCAAACAAATAAATATCTTACCCCGTTTAAAAAAAAAAAAAAATCAATGCTGTTAATCACCATGGTCCCCCTTGTTCATCTCATTAAGAATTAGATCTCTTCCAGATTGGTCATCTAATGCTCCAGATCTGGTAAAGTCCAACTCCATTTAACTTACTTTTCTCTTTTCAAAAGCTATTTCAAAGTCAATAGTAAAAGCAATTCTATTTGAAGAAATAAAAGCCTTAAGTTTAAATGAGAAAACTTTTTATAACACATAGGTTATAAAATATTTGTCCCAGAAAACTGGGATATCTGTAGTAATATTAAACTGTAATATGAAAGTGTAATATAAAAATAGGCAGGTCCAAACCCAACTGACAGAGGAGCTGCTGGAGCAGATCTGTATTTAGCACATCAGGGTTACAGGTGATAAGCGACATCTGTGGTAATGGTGTGACTTTTCTGTCTGTTATGGTAGATGACCTGTAGTCTAGAAGCTGGACTGCTGTTATGGGAATGTAAAATAAGATTCTGCTGTTACCACAGCTATTGAAAATGGGAAAAATGAATGGAGGAAGAAACTATAGAGACTGATGTCTAGTCATATTTGGATTTATAAAATCATAAGGTGTAAGGTACAAACGACAAAATTTTCCCAGCCAAACAAATCAGATCAGTCCTTCAAAAACCTTACTAAGAAGAAAAAGGAAGGAAAACAAATTTCTGTTAAAGCTGGAAAACTGTTCAACAGGAAACATCCCATTAATGGTTCAATACCAACATTTGATCACAAGGTTGAAAATTAAGTGTCCCACTGAATTACCCACCCCCTTCCTCCACAGTGAGCATTTTGTTATGAAGCTATCCCACCTGCAGGCAGCTTCTTGTACTCTCTTGTTGCTATCCAGGATACGCTTTAGCAATTCCGTCATTAATGGCTTCAGGTACGTGTCTGGGGGCTGGCTGACTACCCAGTGTGCATAGCGACTAAGAGTCCAGCACGTTATGGAACGCACAAGAGCCTTTTTATCAGAGAGGCACTGAATGAGGTGAGGAATGAGCTCAGGCAAGTATGGAATCATGCCCTGCATGCAACCTAGAAAAAAATGACAGAAAATTTTCAGAAAGTGCTAAAATTTGGTTAAAACAAAGTTATTTTGGTTGAATATTAAACCAATACATGCATTCATGAAAAATAGATCATTTCTACTGCAATAAATATTACTGTAATAATCTATTCCAATATTATTGGGGAAAAAATAACCAAAGTGAGAGTGTACTGCTGCACCAAAGTATTTTCCAGTAGGATACAGACCTCACTTTCTTTATCTCTGCTAAATACAAGTTTATGGTCTTCAGTAATGTCTTTAAAAGTTTCAATTTCTTGTAGACGGATGTTTACAGAGATGTTTAACAGTCAGGAAAGAATCAATAACTTGTAAGACACTATTGCCTTATCATGTTTCCTGGTCTTACCTAGGGAACAAAGTTATTTTTCTAGCAAGGGGAATGCTTTGGCAGTCTTCTTATTCTATTCCTTTTATTATAACAAAAAGCATTTGCAAAATTATCGAGCTTGGGTTTAGAATATGCCTGTGGCTGATTAATAGTTAACTGCCTCAAAGTAAAAACTCATCCTAAGATGATTTGGGATTCAAAATATCCTTCATAAGGTTAATAAGGATCACAGTCTTATCTACCCCACAAGAGAGCCAAGAAAGTAGGTGAATTTAATATTGTCTTATCTTTGTGTTTAGAGTAACAATCCCTTAAAGTAGACTAGTCTTACTAGCACCTGTTAAGGACTTCACAATTCAAACTTGATACAGCCTTACCTTCAGCAATTGCTCCTAAAACCAAGATGCCTGATTCTTTAACCACCCATTCATGATGAAAAAGCAGTTCTTTCAAAAGGGGCAAAATATGTGGCAAAAGCTCATCACGATACACATTTGCAAGAACATCTAGGGCAGCAGCAGAACATTTTCCTGCAGAAATATTTGAAAATTAATTTTTATCATTTAAGTATTAAAAATGTGTATTGCATATACAATACTTTATTCCTACTTATTCCAGACTTTCTAATAATTCAATAGGAGTTGAGTATGTTTCTATTGAAAAGGATATATACTGCTTTATGCGTCAGAAAACTGGGGCTACTACTTTTGATCCTATCACTTTACTCTGTGACCTTGAGCAAGTCACAACTCTAAGAATAGGTTTCCTTTCCTAGTAAATAAGAGTTCATTTATCTATCTCAAAAAAGTTACCTAGAGCATCTTGTATGTCTACGTATCAATTATAGATTTAGTGATTCAAATATGAAGGAAGCAGTGTTCTGAAGGAAAAAAGATTCAAAACAAAAATTAACATAATCAAATACAACAAATATGGTGGTTAAGAAATGCCACAACACAGTATACTTAATACATATATATAAATAAATGTGTGTGTAAATATATAAAACCCCCACCCTACCCCACCCCAAATACTTATGAAGATCACATGCCGTAATATGATGCTCCTCCCGAACAAATATGATTAGCATGTTCTTCATAAGCAAAATGATTTCTGGTGGCTCAAAGATGAACCTTTATAGTAACCGTAATTGTATACAGGAGTAATAGTAATTGTGGGTACAGGGTTAATAAAACTTACCTCTGCATGAGAATTATACTTTTTATTAACTAGCTCCATTCCTCCTCACAACTTGATAAAGATGGCATGTGTTAATTATGTCACTAGGTAACAATGCCTGTGTTAAAAACAACTTGTGCCTGACACATTGTACTAGATTGGGAATTCCATGGATGAACTTGAAATACCCGAAGAGAAGTCATACTCTGGGCTTCCCTCTGTGCAGCAACTCCTTAACTGGGTCTACCTCTTGCAAAGACCCTATGAAATTGGGCTCCTAAGAGGTGCAAGGCTTTCACCAGGCAGCTCCCACATTGGGAGATGTGGATCTTGGTGCCTGATACCTGGGGGCTAAAAAACCTAAACCCTAGGCAGTATATGAACTTTTGTGAGGATAGTTGCAAGGATGGCTGCAGAAGAGAAAGATCTGATGCTGTCCAACTGGTAAGCTGTGATTTCTGTATTATATACTTCTGAGTAGCCTTAGGTCAATCTACTGAATGTTTATTTAGTTCAGTAGTTCTCAAAGAGTGGGTCACAAACTCCTGGGGATCCAAAAGAATCCTTCAAGGGTCCACAAGGCCAAAACTACTTTCATACTAATACTAAGACATTATCTGTCTTTTGCACAATGACCACATTGATGAATAGTACAAAATAACATAACGGGTAGGACTGTTGGTGCTTTAGTACAACTCAAGGCAGCAGCACCAAACTGTATGTATTGTTCACCACCACACTCACAGTATAAAACAAAAACAAAAATATTCCAGTTTCATTTAAGAACGGACTTGATAAAAACAGTAAATAATTAATTTTATGAAATATCTATCCTTGAGGAATTGTCTTTTTTAGTAAAGCACTCCAGTCACATAAAGAATTCAAAAGTTAAACACAGAAATATCATATGATCTGAAAATTTCACTTCTAGGACTCAGATATTTATACGATGACATTCACAGCAATATTTCTAGACAAAAGCCAAAAGGTAGAAAGAAACCAAGTATTGACTGACCAAAGAAGGGATAAGAAATATGTGGTATATACACACAATGCAATATTATTCAGCCATAAAAAGGAAGGGTGTCCTCATACTTGCTACAACATGGATGAACCTTCAAGACATCATTTTCAGTGAGATAACCCAGGTATGAAAGGATAAATATTGTATGATTACACCTAAAAAAAAAAAATCTAATTCAAGCAAATTCATATAATATAGACAGAAAGTCGAGGTTTACGGGGTGGGGGTGGCAGAAACAATGGGGCAGGAATGGGGAAGTTGATGTTTAATTGGTAGTTTCTGCTTGGAGTCATGAAAAGATTTGGGTAACATATATGATAGTGCTGGTAAACACAACAATGTGAATGTCATTAATACCACTGAAGTGTGCACTTCAAATGGTTAAAATGGGAAAACTTATGATGTATATATACCTACACAATTTTTTAAAAAGTAGTATGATGGTTATGTTGAGGAAAAGTATTGTGCACCGTTTTGAGTTACAAGCTGAACTTCCTGCTTTTCAAGTTTTTATGTCAGTTCTTGCAACTTACATTTATTTACACTTGGGTATCTGCCAGACATGTTCTTGAAAAAGAATGGAGTCTGTCATTTGAAGGAAAACAGCTGACACTGTTGTCAGTGATGAAAATTCAAGCTTTGAAGTGAATAATCAAAATTTTGAAAAATTGCATTTGCTGCTGTGAGCTTGACAGTGTCCTCCTAATACCCAATGCATGTTACATAATCATAAATGGGTAAAAAATTCATTCAAAATGTAAAGGAGACAAATAGATTTGATTATTAAAGTTCAATTTAAGAATATAAAAAGTTCACTGATGAGGTTTCAGATTACACATTGCAACTAAATCTTTAAGATACTTCAATTGTTCCATTTTAGTATGGCACCAAATAAGAGTATTTACAATTATCTTTAAAAACTTAATACCTCCTCTTCCAACTACATATCTGTTTGAGGCCAGATTTCCTTTGTAATGTATGGCAACAGAATGACTGCAGAAGCAGATATGAAAATCCATCTGTATTCTATAAAGTCAGGCCTCCAAAAGATTTGCAAAATTATGAACAATGCCACACACTTAACGTTTTTGTTGTTTTTCCATTAAAAATATATTATTTATGTTACCACATAATAGGTTTGTTTTAAAATGAATAAATATCTTTAACGTTTTATAATTTCTAATATGATACTGATGGATATGATCCACTTAATTAACAACTATTTAGGGTCCTCAATATAAGAGTATAAAGGAGTCTTGAGATCAAAATATTTGAGAACAGTACGTCTAAATAAACCCAGGACGATGCTCAGGTGGGTGCTGCAGCAATTTTAAAGCATATTAAGAAAAAGATTAGATGATATTCTTATATGATCTAGCAATTCTATTCCTAAGTATGTAACCAAGATAATTAAAAAACCGATACCTACGCAATTCCTTGTACATGAATCTCACAGCAGGATTACTCATACTATCAAAACCACCCAAATGACCAACTGATAAAAAGATAAAAATCTGATATATATCCATACGAAGATAAAGAATGGGGTACTGATAAATGCCACAACGTATTTGAACCTTGAAAACATTATGCTAAGTGAAAGAAGTCAGTTAACAAAAGACCATATATGTATGACTCCATGTAAGAAATGCCCAGTATAGGCAAATCTAGAGGCAGAAGGCAGATTTAGGGTTGCCAGGGTCAGGGATGGTGGGGTGGATGGGAGACACAGAGTGACTGCTAATGCATACAGCTTTCTTTCTGAGTTAATGCAATTGTTCTAAAGTTGACTATGGTGATGAATGCACAACTCTGTGCATAAACTGAAAGTCAATAAATTTAAATTTTAAATGGGTATATTGTATAGTAAATTATGTCAAAAAACAAAACTTTAAAAAAACAACATCTAGTATTTATATTGCTTCTGGAGACAGAAAATAGACTGATAGCTGCCTAGGGTTTAGGGGGATTGCGGTGGGGCTGAAAAATGGGAGGGGTATTGAATGAGAAAAGGATTTCTTTTTGGGGAAAAGGAACTGTTCTAAAATTGATTGTGGCAATAGAAGCACAACTCTGCAAATATACTAAAAACCACTGGGCTATATCCTTTTGAACAGGTAAATTGTATGGTATGTAAATTACAGCAAAATAAAGTTTTTATTAAAGCAAGAAAGAAGCTTTTCCCACTCTGACTTACTTAGATTCCAGTCAGAAATCGTATCATCATCATCAATTTCATCATCATCATCATCTTCCTCTTCAATCCCATCTTCATCATGCTGCTGAGCCACTGTCCTTGATCGATGAAAACGTGGCCTTATATCCTGCTCACTATCAGGAATTGTTTCATCTTCTTCAACATCACCCTGTTTAAAAAAACATGTGAACAGTTGCTGACATTTATAAGCTAATAATAAATACATGAGTTAAAGAACCAGAACATCCAATGATGGAGGTAAGTCATACTTTGTAAAAGTTCTAGAGAATTCTAAAGTATACCTCCTGATTAAGAACCACCCCTTTATGCAGAATATATTTCTTTGTGGAGGGAAGAATGGACTAACATATAGCAACTATTAATATCAGGTACTTTCAGCCACACTACACCACGTTCCATTGGCTGGTATAGTCTAATGTACTTGAATCAAAAACAGGTTAGCGTATTCGTGAAGCCATATTTTAAAATAAGCTCATAATAATTTAGGTAATTACTGCTTATATCTTTAAACTTCTGCAATGTATTATATATAATAGGGAATTTATTTACATAGGGTCTATTCTAAATAAATATGCTGTTGGCCAAATTTACAGATTTACTAAGTAAATATAAAAATCATATTTTCTATTCATCAGAAAATAGTCTTCTTACCTTAAGTAGGATAATATCTATATCTGAATACTTCATGCCATTCACTAACACAGGGATCAACCTATAAATAAATGAATTAATGAAACAAAGATCTCAACAGAATTAAGAAGTCCCTACACAATAACTTACATTAATAACCCTAAGTATACTAATAATACCAATAAGACAGCCATTGGTAATACTGTTTTACGTCATATCCAGTAATGAGTTTGCTATTTTCAAATGAATACTCCTCGAAAGTGGATGTGGCAAGTAGCAGAGTGCCTGCTTCCCACATGGGAAGTCCCGGGTTTAGTTCGGGGTGCCTCCTTAACAACAAAGAAGCAAACAAGCAAAGGAAACACAACTCAAGGGAGCTGATGTGGCTCATGTGGCTCAGTGGTTGAGTACCAACCTCCCAAATACGAGGTCCCGGGTTCAGGCCCCAGCCCTGGTACCTCAAAAAAGAATACTCCTCATGGGGGCGGGGCAGGAGGAAGAATGAAAGAAAGAAAGAAAAAAAAAATACTCCTCATAAATCTCTTAGGCCTTTTACGTAACTAATTCATGGGACCCATTGAGTGCGACCTTAGCAGGGATATGGTAGGCTTACTAGTGGTGCTTAGAAATAAAAATTAAAAAACAACAACAACAAAAAGCAATTTCTCCCCCTAAGACTATCCCAATATACTAACAAACATCCTCAACTTTTTAAAGCTCAATATTCTTTGATATAATAGCCAAAGACCTAGATAATCTAAATGTCCATCATTTAGGGCATGATTGAAAAATAAATTACATTTACATGGGAAAAAAAAAGAACGCAGAAGCAAAACACATATAGCACCCTTTACATCTGTGTCAAAAATATGAAATTGGGGCCGGCTCAGTAGCCCAGTGGATAGGGCGTCGGCATACCACATGGGAGGCCCCGG